>PVKZ01001197.1:243295-455555 GCA_004027375.1 Macroglossus sobrinus | reverse complement strand
AGGCTTGATGATGGTTAAATCCATGAGAGTGACTGATGTCTACTATTGACAGTGTGGTTCAACTGCACATGATAGAGTCAAATATTTTCCACAAAGTAACCTGCTGATGTATAATACAATGAATAACTATAGGTTTTAAACACCTACATTGAGGATAATTCTTTAGTCACTTCAAACTTGGTACTGACTCTTCAACAAATAAACAAGACTCAAGAAAAACCAGTCAAAATCGTTTGTCTTGTTTTTTTAATTGACTATTGATACCGTTTCCAATGGCCTCAATTCTTTAAGCAACTGTTCTTGCCAAAAAGCTAGTCTTAAGCAAGTTTTTTTTCTCTGTATACATCTGTTTTGCTGCTTTAAGCACTCACCATCAGTGAACAACTTTACTTGCTTTGCTAACAAATAATCAACCCATAAAGTTACTTAAGTTGCAACCTCATTTTCCTTTCATATTTTTATGAAGAAAATTCTGCTGTAATGAGAATATTTCATTTTAAATTTTATATTTTTTTGGCTGTTGCTTTCTATTAGTAGGAATATTATAGTGAGTGCTTACTCTGCTAAGGTCAATGTACAGTATATTGTATTCTTGTAGCACTGCTATAGTGTCACTATATAATAAACAAATCTAACTTTATAAAATGGTCCACACTCCACTGTGCCTTAAAATGACATATAAAGTTCACTTTTTTTTTTTATTTGACACAAGTATGCACTGGCAATAAAACAATAAATAAAATGTTGTGGTATGGTGATACACATGGAACACTGAAGTTCTAACTGTACCACTGTGCTTTATGGTATGCTGAGTAGCAGTGTGAAATGAAGACACCACCATACATGATTTGTCACAACTACTTAACTTGGCCATCGCAGCACAAAAGTAGTTAGACAATCCATTAAAGAATGAGCATAACTATATCCCAAAATAAAACTTTATTTGTGGACAATGAAATCTGAATTTCATATAATTTTCACATGTCATGAATAAGTCTTCTTTTGACATTTTATCAGTCATTTAAAAATATAAAAACATTCTTTGTTCATAAACCATACAAAAACAAGTGGTAGGGCAGATATGGCCTGGGAGCTGTAGTTTGCCAACCCCTGCTTTCATGGAAACCCTGCTCCTCTAGGGCACCATTTCTACTGCAGCTCAAGTGGTACTCTTTATCATAATATATGCCTTACACCACTGGTCTTGAAAGTAGGATAGGTAAAATCCACTGCCATTTCTATACTCCTACCCTAAATCTTCAAGCTTTGGTTTTCATTTTATTTGGTTATATCTCCCACTACTTCTCACTGTTGCTGTACCTACTGACTCTTAGGTCATCATATGTCATTGCTAGATAATTTAAATTCCTAGTTTATTGATCTTCTCGTCAATATTCTTTTTAACTTAAGAATTTTAATATATCCATGATGATAATTCTAATAACCAAGCCTCTCAATATCTTTAATTTCTCTTTCAGTGATCTTGTCCCCCACATTATCTTAGCCACTCATTTCTACGATCACATACTAGACACTACCATTATCAGTAGTTATAATCCTTCCATAATTTTGATTTCAAACTTATACTCTCTAAGCATTCCCTTAGCTTCCTGGCTTACTCCTTTCAATAACCCAAATCCAAAAATCCCCAACCTCACCAAGACCTCCAATCCACTGATTTTATCCAATTTTTACTGTGTGATTTGTTGTGCTGATACATTCTCTTTCTTACCTACCCAGCTTAAATTTCAATCACTGTAATCACTTGCTTGCATGCACTTTTAGTGCCCTGGTTCTCAGTCTGTACTTAGTTTAGCAAAACTATAGTCCTACTTAAATCCAACTCTCCAACTAACTCTATGTCAGCACCCAAGAAGTTGAATATATATGGATAAATACATAAAATCACATTGACTGATCTCACTTTAAATTCATAATCACAAACATAAAGATGGCCCTTAATTTGGCTTGGGACTCATGTATTGCCCTGATCTATTCAGTCTCCCACTCTGCTAGACATTTTCTTCTCTTCTAAAACCTCCCACAGTTCTCCTACTGATTCTCATTTATAGCTAATGACCTTGTTGGCTACTACCCTGAAACAAATAAAGTAATCAGCAGAAAACTGCCACAAAATTATCTCATATATATATTTCCAATTAGCAGCATTACACTCCTATATTTGGTCTCTTCACCTTTTAATGTAGGAGAATACCACTATCATACACCAATGCCTCCACCAACGACATCGTTCTATTTCGCGAGTTCAAGGATATTGCTCTAGCAATCCTCCCCCCTTCCCGTACCACCAAGCTTTCCCCTTCCTAACCATATCCTAGCATGCTATTTTCATTCCAACTTAAACATCTTGATCTCATTTATCTCACCAGCTACAGCCTATTACTCAACTCCACTGCAACAAAATCCCTCAGAAAGATGTCTACTCTGTTGTTTCCCCCGCCCAAATCTTTCCTATATTTGCTCTTAAATCCACTCTGGGTGGGCTTTGGCCATTATCTTTCAACCAAAACTTCTTGTCAAAGTCACAAATGACCACCATGTTGCTAAACCCAATGACCAATTCTCAGACCTAGGGGTATATCAGCAGCTTTTGACACAGTTCGATCACTCTTTCCAAGTGTACTTTCTTTACTGGTCTTCCAGGATACATTTTCCAAAAACACTAGAAGTGTTTTTCAACCTGGGTTATTTCCCAGTTGCCTTTGCTTATTCCTTCTCTTCTTCCAGATTTCTTAACACTGAAGCATCTCAAGGCTCAGTCTTTCAAAGTGCTTCCTTCTATACCTAAACTCACTGCTTTAGTGGGCTTTAAAAACCATCTACACATCAGTAACTCTCAAATACTTACCTTTAGCACAGACGTCTCAAACTTCAAATTTATATATTCAAGTACTTACAAAATATATCTACTTCAGTAACAGGCACCTCGAATTTAATGCATGTGAAACTGAAGAGATGTTCTCACCCAAAACCTCTATCTATGATATCCATATTTTGCTGATGGCTCAATTTTGCTTGAGGCAAAAACACAGGGATTATTATTGACTTTTCCCCCCTTATACTCCACATCCTATCTTTTAGGAAAATACCCTGGCTCTACCTTTGAAATATGTATGAAACCTGTTGAAGGTTTCTCACCTTGTACACTACACCATGCTGGACTAAGTCATCACCATCTCTTCCTTGGATTATTGCTATTGCTTCTTAAATGATTTATCTGTATCTATCCCTGCTTCTCCATAGTCTGTTCTTAATCCAGGGTGATATTTTTAAAACATAAGTCAGATCATGTCATGTCTCTGCTCAACTCTCTAATGTCTTGCCATCTCACTCAGAGTAAAAGTAAAATATCTTACAATGGCCTACAAGACTGTGTATGACCTAGCCTCCCAATTTCCTTGCTTCTCTGACATCATCCTACTATTCTCTCCCTTGCTTCAACCGTCTTCAGCTACAGGCTTCCTTGATGTTCCTCAAACACGTCAGGTACACTTCTCTCTTAATACCTCTGCACTGGCTATTCCTCTGTATGCCATTCTCTTCCCTGAAATACCTGCTAACTCTCTCAATTACTTCAATTCTTTTCCAAATCTCATCTTTTAGTGCATCCTACCCTCATCACCCTACCTAAAACTGCAAAACTCTGAGAACTTCCCAATTTTCTTAGTGTTCTTTTTTCCCCCATAATAAGCATTAACCTCTTTGTTAGTCACAAGGTCTGTTTCATGCAAAATAAAACCTGCAAAATGATAAGTCTCATTAATTATAAGACCAATAAACAGGATTGTGTGACCATCAAACTCTTTTGCCAATTTCTGATTGTCAACTATTGAGCCAGGTGATGCTGGCAGAAAGCTAAGATTCAGAGAAGTGAGAGATTACTGCATAGCACAGTAAGCAAGGAATGAAATGGGAAAACTGAATCACAAATAGATACCATGAGTCTTTAAAGGCCTCTAACAAGCTAACTGGTCTCTAAATAATCACAAATTAGAAAAAGATGTTGTGCAGAAAGATGAAAATTTATAGTTTTGGAGTTACCAAAAATTTTTAAAAGATTTCAGTTACATACAGACTCATCAATCTAACTTCCCAGAAAGTAAATAGATGGTTATTCTTGTCTTTTTTTAAAATCACACTTTATACACACTAAATTCTACTTCTAAAAACTTATCCTAACGAAATTAGATATGACATAAAATCAAGATTTCTACAAAATGCTTTTCAACTTAAAAAAATTAATTTCATATACACACAATAAAATATTAGGCAACATTTAAAATTTTGTTGAATAATTACATAGAATGACATCCAGCAGGCAATGCTGAGCAAACAGAAGAAACTACATGTGGTTTACAAACTCAATTTTTTCAAAATAAAAATACATATTGGTATGTAGATAGAAAAAAGGCCAGAAAAAATATACCAAAATAATAACTGCAGTCATTTCTGAGTGTGGTAGGATTACAGATTATTTTATTCCTCACATTTTCTATATGTTTTTAAGTTTTGTATAATTACTCTGTTGCTTTCTAATGAGAAAAAGATATATTTTGTCTAACCTAAGATCTTATATGATAAAATACACCATCATTTCAGGTATCACTATGGTCTTTAAGACATATCCCAATTTTCTAAAAAAGTTTAAAATGTTAGAATAGATAAAATATGGTGATAAAAGCTATGCACAATACACCTTTTGAACAAAATACTGCTACTCCTTCCTTAAAGAAACCCATAGAGTAGTCAAAGCTGCCCTTACAAGCTCTACAATTATCTAAAATTAATCTGGAAAACTTACAATGTGGTATCCCATAAAAATCTGAATGTTTTATTTATTTGAATGTTTTAATGCAAAAATTATTTTATGCCCAAACTGTCAAAATTCAAGGTCCAGGAAGGTATGTCATGTTTTGCCAGTGTGCACACATGCGTGCGCGGGCGCGCGCGCACACACACACACACAGTTTGAGAAACAGATTAGCCAAAAAACCCCAAAAAACAGAACTTCTCAACATAACATAAATCTTGTTATGTTAGATCTTGTTATTGTCTGATTTCTCCAGTCTTTTATCTAGATACTCTCCCTAAATAATGCTCTAGCAAAGCCCAGTTAGTTGCAATTGCCTATACAACCATACCGCTTCATATCTTCATGCCTTTGCAGATGCTGATCACCAGCCTAATATGACTTGCCCCACTTTATTTGATCAAGTTACTATCAAACAAGATCTAATCCTGTATTTCTTCCTCAGCCATTCCTGATCCCCTCAAGCAGATGGGATGACTCCCTCCTCTGGCACATCACTATTTCTATATTATTTCATCTATCGATCTAAACAGGAAATGTTTGTATGTTTCTTCTACTAGACTATAATTCCCATTTCCTTAATGATAAAGACCACACTCCATTCACAGATATGTCTCTGATGTTATTTACAAATGGATGATATTACTTACAAATGGAGATAATTACATGCAGCTCTTATCCATTCAGGAACAACAGATAAGCAATCATACATTTACTCCAAAATAATAAAAATATATATTTAAAAAACAAGCTTAAGTTTCTCAAAATGCTAAAAACAGCATTTCCATATGACCCAGCAATTCTACTTCTAGGTATCTACCTAAGAGAAATAAAAATGTATGTGCACACAAAACCCTGTACAAAAATGTGCATAGCAGCATTATTCATAATAGCCAAAAAATAGAAACAATACAAATGTCTGTCGACTGATGGATGGTAAACAAAATATTAGTATACCCAGGCAACAGAATACTTTGCAATTAAAAAAGAATGAAATATGTGCTACAACATGGAAGAGCCTTGAACACATCATGCTAAGTACAAGAAGCCAGTCACAAAAGGCCACTTATTGTATGATTACATCTATAAGAAATGTCCATGTTGGCAAATCTGTACAGACAAAATAAATTAGTCACTGCCTAGGGCTGAGAAGCTTGAGGAGAAATGAGGAGTGACTGCAAATGGGTATGGGTCTTCTTTCTGAGGTGATGAAATGTTCTAAAAGTGACTGTGGCAATGATGCGCAACTAAACACACATAAAACAATGAGCTGTATACTTTAAATAGGTGAATTTTATAGTATGTCAAATGAAACTCAATAAAGCTATTTAAAAAAATCAATCGGGTTTGGCAATGATTTTTAGACATAATATCAAAAGCACAATCCATAACAAAAATAACTGATAAATTAGATTTTATCAAAATAAAACTTTTGCTCTGTGAAAGATAATGTGCAGTGTTTTGAGTCTAGAGGTGGAGCTTATTCATCTCCATTCCCTTGAGCGTGGGCTGTACTAGGGACCAGATTCTAAAGAATAGGGTAAGGAATGAAAAACAGTAACTTACTGGGAGAAAAGCCTAGCAGACCATTAATAAATCATGATAATATCACATAGCCCAGATATAATGTGATGAGAAGCATACTTCATCTCTGTGGTACTCATTCCCAAAACCTATAACCCTTCTCTGATTATTAGAAAACATCAGACAAACCCACATTGAGGGATATCTATAAAATATCTCATCAGTAATCTTCAAAATTGTCATGATCATAAAAAACGAGGGAAAACTAAAAAACTCTAAATAGACTAGAGGTGACTAAGGAGAAATGACAACTAAATACAATGTGGTATTCTAGACTGCATTCTGTAACCAACCAAAAATGGGGAGATTAATGGAAAAACTGATATCTAAGTAAAGTACGTAGTTAGTTACTAGTAGTATAACAATTTAAATTTCTTAGTCTTGTCAATGTACCATGTAATATAAGACATTAACATTAGAGAAAGCTGGGTGAAGGGCATACAATAACCTCTACTATTTTTGTAACTTTTCTGTACATGTAGAAATAATTGTGCAGTATTTCAGAAGGACTCCTAGAGTATCTCAAAAGATGTGAAACTGCATGAGAAGCATTGTAAGTGAGAAAAACTTCTAGGATATAGTGTATGCATAAAAAATGGTTGTAAAGTGAATGAACAGTCAGGGCTATGGGAAACCCAAGACGACCTGTTGGTTCTTCCCTGATCCCTGGTTCCTCATTTTTCGGTTTTTGCATTCCTCCATGTATCACAGTGCATTTAAGCTGGACTTAGATAAATGAACTTATGAGCTGACATTATTAAGACATCTTATACTCCTGTCAAGATCTGAAAGAGTCACTTTAAGAAAATGCCAAACCGCTTTACCGCTTCCTGTCACAGATCACTGACTGCTACCTAAAGGTTTTGTTTTGTTTTTGGAAAGGACATAAAATAAAAGGCACTCTCCAATCTTGTTGTAAGGGACCTTACCAGGCACCTAACTGTGAATGGACATCTACCTTTATCTGTGACACTCAACAATGGACATTAGAGATTCCTCTAGAATGAGAAGCTACTGGCATCAGAGGTAGACTGCTATCCCATGACACTGACAAGGCCTGTTCATCTACAGATTGGTTATCGAACTCAGAATCCAGTTTGTGTGACTGTCTTTACCTGTATGCTAATGGTATTAGTCATAATAACAGTTGTAAAAGAAAAATCTATCTGACTGATATAGTTTATTTGTAATAACTTTAAACAAGATTTCCTAACATCCTTGGTCATAGTGAATAATATATTCAATTTTATGGCTCCAATTTAAAATTTAAAATATCTCGTGGTATAAAACTGCATTATGACAATATATATAAAAATGTAAATTGGATACAACTCTTGACTCAGCATTTCCTGGAATTCACTCCAAACTAAGGAAAAAAAGCAAATATATAAAATTGTATGCATAAGAATGTTCAGCACAGCCTTATTTATAATAGTGAAAAAACTAGAAGGAATCTAAATATCCACTATTACAAAAACACCTTTTAAAATTATGATATATATTCATTCAATGGGATATATGTATTCATTTTTTTAAATGTGTTATCTATACATACTTATTGATGTACAAAGATATTTTGTGAATTGCTTTTCACTGAATGCACTGGTTGGTTCACTGACAGATTCCACTGATTTATATTTGGATTGTTCTAACTTTTTGCTCTGACAACATATATTTGCTATGACAAACATTCCTGTATATTTGCAGAGCTGTTTTTGCAGGATATATTTCTTTAAGTATTTATAGGATACATTATGCTCATGAATATTATTAGTTTTAAAATGTACTAACTGCTCTCCAAAATGACTGCATTAATTTTCACTCTCAATACTAAACTATCCTAAATATTCTTTTTTATCTTTCTCGTTATATTGGGGTGAAGATGGAAGCGGAATTTTTTTTTAACCCATATTTCTTGAAATATGAATGCATTTGTTTGACTGTCAACTGCTCACTGGTCACTGGTGTTTTTTCTCTATTAAACTATACATTGTTACTTTATTTTTTATTGTATCAGTGATTGAAAGGATCTCTTCATATATTAGAAATATAATTCAAGGATGTTGTAATCTTTTCCAGTTTGTCAGTGTTTATATTTTTCTTTATACATAGTTTTGATACACCAAAGTTTGTCAATATTTCCTTTACAGTTTCTAGCCCTGGTATCCTCCTTGGAAAAAAAATAAAGGCATTCCTTACTTGTAGACTATAAACATAATACCTATAATCATCTAGGACTTTATATCTGTTTGAATATAATGTGCATGAATTATAATTTTCATGAAACATTAAAAAAGACTTCTAATAACATCATTATGAATCTTCTACTCCAAAGTCTCTGTGACATTCAAAATGGTTCAAACATATAATCATAATCACTGTTCTCAAATTCTCAATCCCTCTCAATGACTCCCGCCCAACATGTTTCTTAAAAAATGTGAGTAACTCCTACCAAGATAGCTTCATTTTATCTCTAACCCCTATCTAAAATTCACCTTAAAATTTTTATCAGTTATGTGAGGCTGATAAACATTTCCTTTGCAGTCCTCACTATTTAGGTATCATACAGCAGAGTCCAGAAAAGCAAATCTTTATATTTCACTAAATATTCAGTCAAATGGTCAGAAACTCTCTTTTTCCTTTCAGTTGCCAACCCAAAGAGATAAAAATTAATAGCTTGTAAGACACTTAAACCTGAAGTTTAAAATATTTCAAGCTGCTATAATTTAAAGTTGCTATATACTTTAGTGAGACAGTACATACTAAATAGAAAGATTTTATCCTGTATTCCAGGTGTAGTCTTAGATCACTACATCTGATACCTGTGAGCAAAAAGCAATTCAAAACAAAACATTTACCTTTAATAAAATAATTCTGATGTACTCAATAATGAAAGTTGTATCTTCATAAGTTAATCTCAGCAATATGTAAAATTCTATCCAACAAAAATCTATTACTCTGAAATAGCACATAAATGCAACTTCAGGAATTGAAGGAAACTGTTAATCATGTAAAGAGAATCATACAGTATGTACTCTTTCCTGGTTTTTTTTTCACTTACCACAATGCTTTTGAGATTTATCAGTGTTGTTGTACATATCAGTTACTCTTTTTCACTGTTGTGTATTCCATTATGTTTATCATTTTACAAGCTAATGGACATTTGGGTTGCTTCCAGTTTTAGCCATTATAAATAAAATGCCTTAAACATTCTCATACAGGTCTCTGTGTGAACACATACTTTCACTTCTCTTAGCTAAATACACAGGAGCAGGATTCCTGAGTCATATGGTAAATGCATGTATAACTTCATAAGAAATATGTAAAGTGTTTTCCAAAATCCCTTACTATTTTACAAACCAACCAGAAATGTGTCAGAGTTCAGCTGATCCACATGTTCACATATATGTACTTCATTTTGTCAATTTTTAAATTTTTAGTTACTCTAATAATGTGTACTAGTATCTCATAGTGGCCACAATTTGCAATTTCCTAATAACTAATTATGTTGAGCTGCTTTTCAATGTGCTCACCTGCTACTTGTGTACCTTCTTTAGAGAAATGTCTATTCAAATCCTTTGCCCATGTTTAAATTGAGTTGTCTCTATATTGTTGAGTTACATGTTTTTATATATTCCAGACACTAATCCTTTATCAGGTGTATTATATGTTAATATTTTCTCCTATTCTGTGGGTTGTCTTTTCATTTTCTTAATAGTGTCCTTTGAAGCACAAAAGTTTTTCATGTTGATGATGTCCAATTTATCTTTCTTTTGCTAATTGTACTTTAGGTATTATTTTGAAGAAACAAACTCTTAACCAAGGTCATAAAGATTTATGCCTGTTTTCTTCTAAGAGTTTTAAAGTTTTAGATCTTACATGCTGAATTAATTTTGTATGTGGTGTGAGGAGTCCAACTTCATTTTTTTGCATATGGATATCCAATGGTCTGAGTACTATTTGTTAAAAAGACAATTCTTTCCCTTTCATATGTTTTTAAACTATTTTCTCCCAGCCTATGGCTCACCTTTTCATTCTTCTTAGCAATGTCTCCTAAAGAGAAAAGGTTTTGAATTTTGATGAATTCTAATTTTTTTTCCCCAAAAAACAATGGTCTGTGCTATTTGTGCCCCACCTAAGAAACCCTTGCCTACCCAAAGTCACAATTATTTTCTATGTTTTCTTTTGGAGGTATTGGTTTTACCTCTTACATTTAAGTTTATGATCCATTTTTAATTAGTTTTTGTATATGGTGTGAAGTAAGGCTGAATATTCAATTACCTTGTTGCTTTTGTTGAAAACCAATTGGCTGTATACTTGTCTATTTCTGGACTCTCTATTCTGTTCCATTTATCTATGAGTTTAGTTTTTCATTAATATTATACTGTCTTGATCTTGAAATCCAGTAATGTTAGTCCTCCAACTTTGTTCTTCCTTTCCAAAACTGTTTGGCTATCCCAGAGCCTTCAAATTTCCACATGAATTTAGAATTGCTGGTCATCTTATACCAAAAAAAAACAAAAAAACAAAACAAAAAAAACCCACTTAGGTTTTGGGGACTCTCAACATTTTAACATTAAATTGTCCAACTGATAAACACTGAATATCCTTCTTTTTTTAGGTCTTCTTGAATTTATCTCAGTGATAGTATGTATTTCAGTATTAAATTTACACATATTTTGTCAAATTTATTCCTAAATTCGTCATGTTTTTGCTTCTATTATAAATGGTGCTATATTTGTTATGTCAATTTCAAATTGCTCCTTGCTAATTTATAGAAGTACAATTTTTTTTGTATATTAACCTTCTAACCTGCAACTATGTTAGTTCTTGAAGTATTTTTGCAAAAAATCTTGAGAATGTTCTATATAAAAAGTCATATAAATAACTAAAATTTCACTTCCTCCTTTTTAATCTATATGATTGTTCTTTATCTAATTGCACTTGCAAGTGCAATGTTGTATGAAAGTGATGAGATGATTGCCTTTTCCCAATCTTAAAAGAAAAGCATTTAGTCATACACAATTAGATACAATCTGAACTACAGATTTTTTTTTATAGATTCTCTTAATCAGGGTAAGGGAGTTTCCCTCAATTCCTCATTTGTAGAGGTATTTTTAAATCAAGAATGAATATTAAATTTTATCAAATGCTTTTCTACATCTACTAAGATAATTTATAGATTTTCTTATCTAATTAGTATGTTAATAATATAAATTACACTAATTGATTTTTGAACCTTAAACTAACTTTGTAATCCTGGTACAAACTCTCCTTGGTCACAGTTTTTATCTTATGCTAGACATGAGATATATTATTTTCTGTACTTTTCTCCAATTTATAAACTAAACTACACAGGTTTATCAGCTAAAACAGCTCATCTTTATATTTTCAATTTATTTTAATAATTTCAATTGTTTCTACTAATGTTTCTATTTATAAAATGTAATATAAAGACATACTTAATATTATGAAAACAGTAATATTGCATAGCAAAAGGAGTAACAGGTTAAGAAAGCATGTGTTCCAATTCTTGTTAACCTAACTTTACAACATACACACTCCTCTTTGTACTAACAAGATTTATCCTTTGCCTCCCATCAAATAAGAAGTAGTGATGTTTCTTCATCTTTTTAGTTCTTTTGCTATAATGTTAGTAGGGAGGTAAGCAAATGTAAACAATAATAAAATTTTGGGCAGTTTCAATAAGATGAGAAAAATTAAGAGAATTTTATACTTAAAAAGTTCCTAATTCAGATCTGGCACCATATTTCAAAATTAAGTTAAGGCTAAATAAAAATTTTATGAAAAAGAGAAAATTATAAAAACATAAAATTGGTAAGTGAAAACATCTGAATATTCAGAAAAATAAAACTTTTCTAACAAAATATATGTAACCAAAATTGAAAGACAACACTAAAACCAACCCAACCTAAATATCAATATAAGGTTTAGGAACAAAAATAAAGAAATGGAATGGGGAATACTTTATTATCTAACTTTATTATCAAGTCTTTAAGATTAAAAGTTAAAACTGTTTTAATCAAATTTTTAAATGATAATATCTAGTATCAAAATCCAAAACAGAATTTTTAGAAAAAACTGTAAAACTTAAATATAAGCCAGCTTTCTCGAAGAAATTAGGACTTTTTACATGTAATCTATTATTTCCCACAGATATTAAAATATAGCTAATTCACTTATAAAAGAAAAAGGATAAATATAACATTATTGAAATTCAATGTGAATATATGTAAATGCTTGTTTTAACATATTTATTTTAACCATTTACTTTTCATTCCTTTCTCTGCAAAATATTTTATATTCTCCTGATAAACATCTAAACTGGCTAATAAAGTTTCTGTCACTTCCTACTCATTTTATGTAGGAATTACTGATGAAATAATAACCAAAAAGTAGACAGAAGAATAAAAAGGACTTGACTTTTCTATGTCAAAATTTCATTACATACAGTCTGTCATTAACCTCCACAAAAATTACTTACATCTGCTTAAAAAGTTGTCAATATTTTTGTTTTTTCTTAAGGCAGGAAAATCCAAATCATACACCAAAGCATCCAATCCATCCTAAACAAATAAACAAAGAGTTAGTTTTTTACACTATGAACACTTCCTTTTTTATATGTAAAGAATAAAACACAACCCTTAACATTTAATTTCCCCTCTCACATACATCTTGTATTTATTTAACACTTTCTAAAAGGTTACACGAGTACTGAGAGAAAATGTTTTTATTTCATATATAGATTTTCACCTTCTAACTCTCCAAGACAGAAGAGCAGCAGAATCACCACTAATTAGCCACAACTGACTTCAACTAATGCCCTTTTCCCCTCATATGGGCATAAAATTTTCCATTTACTCCCTCTTACTACTGCATTTTATTTCACAGACACTCATTGAACACAAATGGCCTATATCCACGACTACAAATTTTTAGTTACTAAACATGGTAACTAAATAATAGATACTAAAATGTGTGTAAAATTTAGTATAAAATAAATTCTTCATTTAGATACATTTTTAACTATAAAAACATACTAGATTTTCATAAGGGTTCTCTTTCTTAAACTATTTTATAGGGCAACTATCAGTAAAGAACAAACATAAGCTTTTACTTTTAAGTGGACATTTAAATATTATCTAAGCAGGTGCAGGACAATGGGAAGGTATACCAATCAGTGTTAAAGTGGGAATGGATCTATACAGGATATATCCCGTCATGTGGCAGGAACAGAAGGAACATTCACACGAATACAAGTAATCTTCATTTTATTTAGCTGGGGAAATCAAGTTTGCTCTGCAGAGCCCAAGAATAAAAACAGAAGCAGCAAAAGAAGACATACTTTCTGCAGATCCTATACAGTCATGCTTATAAAAGGAAAATTTAAGCTAGAGGATATACAGAGTTTACACTTTGTATTAAGCCATGGGTGTGAATCACCCAGCTATTTAAGAATACTTAAAATATTCCTCTAGGAAACAAAAGGTAGAGTCAAATTTAAACAGGCTTTAAAATACATCATTGTATGAGTTGGAAACAGACCACAGAAAAAAACAGCTAATAATCCCAATGTTGTTGACTGCTTTAAGAGTTTTCAAAATTCAGAAGTTTTTGCAGAGCTGAAGAAAAAGCTCCTCAACTAAAGGAAGTCCATATCTCTTTGAGATACATTTCTTAGAGTCCTATAAGCCATCTAAATATTAATTTCTTTTTATAGAAAAGAGAAGGGTCAGGCCTGGTTAGTACTTGGATGGGAGACCACCTAGGAAGACCAAGTGCTCTAGGCATAAAAAATAAAAAAATAAGGGGTTGTAAGTTGACAAGGTCCTTGCAATCTGTGAGGTCAACCAAGGGTTGCTTTGCCTAAAAAAGTAAAATAAAATAAAATATAATATAGAAAAGAGATAAGAACCTTTACATGAGAACTTGATTTTTAGCTGATGCCTAACCTGTTCTAAATTGAAAAACCAACCAATAAATTATCGAAATTCACTGTTTTCTAGAAAAAGGTAAATTAAATATCAATATATATTTTTAAATGTTTTACTATATTTTAATTTTTTAAGGAAAAACCAGTTACTATTTCATTTTTTCAATAATGCATTGAAGAGTGACCTAAACAAGTAGGTATAAAATGTACAATAAACCAATGATTGTACGCTCAATGGCAAAGGCATTACATTATTCAAGAAATAACATTTTTCTTAGACTAAATACTAAGTTTCACTCCAAAAGATTACACAGACTACAGGAGAGTGCAAGTACACCATTCACCACTTTATTCAGAGTTTCAGTTACCCACGATTAGTGGGTAACTGAAGTCCAAAAATACTAAATGGAAAATTTCAGAAATAAACAATTCATAAGTTTTAAATTGTACATCGTTCTGAGTAGCATGTTGAAATTTCACATCATCCTGCTCTGTCCTGCCTAGGATGTGAATCAGCCCTCCATCCACGTATCCACACTGTATAAGCTACCCACATTTTAGACACTTAGTAATCATCTCGATTATCAGACCAACTGTTGCAGTATCATAATACCTGTGTTCAAGTAACTCTTATTTTATTTAATCATGGCCCTAAAGTGCAAGAGTAGTGAAGCTGACAATTCAGACATGTCAAAGAAAAGCCAGAAAGTATATGTATGTACAGGAAAACACATAGGATATATAGGGTTTGTGGTACTATCTGCAGATTCAGGCATCCACTGGGGATCCTGGAAGATACTTCTCTGCGGATAAGTGAGGACTACTTACTATACTATTAGCTTCACAAGAAAATTTTTAGAGTAAATTTTGACACACGTTGAAGTGGTCTAGGGAATGTGAGTAGATATAATGAGATAACCTCAATATATTATACTATTATTTTATAATATTTTAATTTTAAGGTTTTTTAAAAATAATAAAATAAAATATTTTTGTTATTTTAACACTTCAGTTTTAAAAGGTTCAGAACATCTAAATTTATGTTAGGTTAAATTATTTTAAAATATTAAATAAAACTTTTAAAAGTTAGAAAAATGTACACTAAATTTTACTCACATGCTCTCTTTGGTAAATATATTTAAAACAACTACTCCAAATTAGTTTTTAACTAATAAAACTACTAAATGTTAGAAAAGAACCTCAAAAATTCCCTTGTTTTACTACTTCATTTTATATCTAAGGCAAATAATTAGAAATATTAACTGACTTGTTCAATGCCACACAGCTAGCTAGTAAGCTGTGTAAGAATCAAAATACTTTTAGTCTAGTAATTATAGATAAAACATGACCATGATAAAAACATGATTTTAAAAATCCTCAATCTCTTAAACATAAAATTAAGAATTTAGAACAAGCATGTATTTTTAAACTGAAGATGCATTATTCAAAAATCAGTAGAAAATCACAAGTCATTCTTCTAATTATAACTAGAAAGTACACTGGCTAGCACTCAAACCTAGTATTCTGGATCAAAATCCAATGTTTTCTCTAATATACCACTATACTCCCTCTTCTGTATGACCTTCTCTAAACTACCTAATAAAGGGAACTAACAGTTCCCTTTGTATTAGTTATTTTTTACTTCAATCTTTGCAGTTAGATTTTAAGCACCTTGAGTAAGCTAAACCCCAGAACTGAGCATCACATTTTACTCACAGCATAGCAGATACTATTAGCTCCCCTACCCCAATAATTATTTCTACCTTCCTAATTTAACCTTGATTTTGTTGAGGCCACCCATCTTCCTACATGAGACTAAGAGCTTCCAAGGAGGGAGAGACCTTCCCCAGCTCTGGTAGGGTGGTTCTGATTAGTTTAAGACAAACATACCAGAGGTCTATTACTTTTGCCAGTGTTTGGCTTAAGCACAGGAACATAGTCATCTCGTATGTGAGGTGTGAGGGGAAACCTTCAAAAGGTTCCTGAGAAAAGTTTCTTATCTCTCAAAAAGATACATATAAGACATAGTTCCTCCTTCCATGAGAAGTCATCGTGTCCGTATGTGACACCTTAAATAGCACCAGCCATTTTAACCTTCAGAGAAAGTTGGCAGATGACAAAGCCAACAGATGGAAGGAATCTGGTTCCTGATGATGTTGGTTTAAACACTGAATTAACCTATTCCAGAGCCACCCTACCCATGCTTTCTTCATACATACTCCTATGGTTTAACTCTATTTGCACTGAATTTTCTATTTCTTGTGACTAGAAGCATCCTAACTGAAATACACAGTAAGAGCTCAATAAAAGTCACTGGACTGAAATAGCACTAACCAATACATGAGCTATAAGACTTGTTGCAGTGAAAGGGCAAGAGAACTGCCCATTCAATAGTGAGGTCAGAAGCAAGATGGGGCTGACAAAAAGTGTTAGTCTTTGGTAAATGTTGTTTGTATAATTGGACTGCACCATGGAAAAGAATGATTTTTGAGTCATGCTTAATAATAAAATGAATTGCAGATGGCTCAAATAATCCAAACATGGAAAAATAAAGCAAAAGCATCTTAAAGACAAAAAGCATTCTATAATTGCATGTTACTATTGGAAAGATAAATCACATAACCTTTCGAAGCTGTTTTCTCTTTTGTAAAATGAGAATAACTACCTACAATACCCAATTGATTTGTGAGAATTAAGTAAGTGAAGTACGTGAAGTGTTTGGCCCTTAACAATCCCATTTCCTTCTTTTCCTTTATTTCTCTAGCTGACATTTAAAAGTTCTACAAGTTAATCTCACAACTTATGACATAAATAGAAAGTAGACATTTTAATGATGTGGTCAAAAAAACTTCTTGGGTCATGATGTTAAACACTTACCCACTGCAGTAATCCCATCTATGACTTTCTTTTTTTTACATAGGGGCAACTGACTTTTGCTTGACCACAGAATTTGATCACATATTTGTTAATGGAAACTAGCTGCCTCCACTAACTGTCTATGGTCACGAGGTATTTATACCTATCATTATACACTCTAATTTTACAGTCATATGAGATGGTGTATGGCGTTTAAGCATCACCTGTAAGCAAAAATTATATGCATTTTATCAAAAAATAGAATGGGCAAGAAAATATTCTTCTAGCATTATTGAACACATATACCAACAGAGGCTAAGGGGAGTCAAAACACGGGTGAGGGAGAAGGACATAGGCTTCTACTTTAATGTAGTGGAAAAGCTACACAAGAAAAGTGTATATCAAACCATAAATTGGGGTAAGGAATCCTGACTTTTATTCAACACTCTGAAGTTCTTTAAAATAATGAATAAGACTTCTCCACTTCTTAGAGTCCATATTCCTATACCAGAACTCAGGACCTTAACGGAAATTAATATTCCTCCAAGAGGAAAAACAATTCATAAGGAATGACAGACACAGCATGTAGTTCTACTACTCCTTCACTTAATATTATAATTTAGGCATGAAGGAAAGCTATCCTTTACTTTCATAACATGTCCATCATATAACTTAACCATCAATTTAAGAAATGCAGGGGAGAAGATATATGAGAGGAGACAATGTCAAAGAACTAAAACAATGAATTTCTTTGCTACCCATAGTTGAACAAAAACAGTAGACCAGATATAGCAGACCAGTTATAGCAGTATATTTTGAAAGAAGCTAAACCTACTGGAGGGGTACTTTCATATAAACACACAAAGGCATGTATAATTAATTCCAAGTATAACATTTTACAAGAATGACTAAAGAATGAACATTTCATATTTCTTAAGACGTGCTAGTATTAGGAGGGGAAAAAGTACCAATTATCTAACAACAGAGCTTAAGCAAAAGGAGAAACAGGAGAAATTAGTCAACTGAACACTGCTGCAAACTTAAAGTCTCTGGAGAGTTTTGAATTACAAAAATAAGAGTTCTGTGTAAATATAATTTAGGATTAGATCTATTAGTAATAATACATTTGTTATAAGAATATAAGCACTAGGAAAGGAAGTAATACTACATGTAAAAAGCATCCATTTTAAATTAAGATTTCAAAATCTAAGTGTTTACTATTGTAAACATGAATATATTTTTTGAGAAACTACCAAAAAAACTCATTAAAACTACAGTAGTAAAACCAAAGCTTCTGAACATGAAGATATTTTTAAAATAAGCTGACCCTTGGTACTAAAAGACTTCTGGTAAACTTGATGACAGACGATGTGCCATTTAAAGAAAATATTTGGAAATCTATAAATCTCTTTGCTAAAAGGACAAAGAATTTCTCAAAATAAAACAATGCTATAAAAATAAAAACAGAATTTTAACAACTTCTGATATTAAATTCAATTAAAATCTGTTAAATAGGTTGGTATTACTACATAGATGCTAATGCTCCCTAGGACTCATTTTCTGTACATGCATATATCTCTACAATGGCACTTTCCAGTCTCCCACAGTCACCAATGTATGTTTTACTAAATATTTAAACTCTTAATTTTTTTTGCACTATAACTGTCCTAGAGAGCATTGGCATGTATGTAGTAATATAAAAGAAGCCATGTTCACCCTACCCCACTGCCCTTGCACCTGCTATTTTCTCTAGCTCGGATGTTAACATTACCTATATTCAGACTGCCTCAAATGTCTTTATTTTGTTCCTGCCTTCCCCAACACGCTGAGAAAATATTAATAATGACCTCCTATGTGCTTCCAATCATAGGAATTATTATATTTGTTATACTGTAATTATTTATTTAGAAGTCTGCTTCCTCTGTAGGAAAACAAATAATAATAGTAAAAGTAGTAGTAGTAGTAATAACAACTACCTGTATCTGGGAGTTCATTGGTTAGCAAATAGAAAAAGTAAACAATACAGATCCTTGGTGTTATAAGGAGGTACTACATGAACAGAGAATGGACTGTTTAATCAACTGGGGCTTCATAAAGGATTTGATATTTGAGCTGATCTTTAAAGAATAGAATTTACAAAGAATAAGGTGGAGGTGGAGCAAGGCAATCTAGATAGAAGAAAGGCAAAAATTTAGAGAATGAGAACAAGATGCCCTGGTCCCAGAGAGTGAGAAGGAGGAGGCAAAGCTGTGAAAAAAAAGTTATATTAAAGGCATAACACACCAAGCTAAGAGTCTGAGTATTTATCTTCTGATATCCATTTTGAACCACAGGAATTTGGAGGGGGTTAGGAGTGACATAACTGGATTTTATTTTTTCCAAGTCTGGCAATGATAAAGATGATGAATTAGAACAGAAAGACAGAAACGGAAGCAATTAGAAGTATATTGTGATAATATAACTATAAAAAGATGAAAATCTGAACTAAACTGGGCAAAAAGAATGGCGCATTAGAAGCAAAAGAACCTGGTTAATTACTGAAAGGGACAAGAAGGGTTAAGAATGATTATATAAGAACGATTACATATCTTCTAGTTTAGGTGAGTAGATAGTGTCTTCATTACTCAAGCAGAGATTATAATTCGGAGAGAAAAAAATAGTTTAGGTATATTAAATTTGAGGTTCTTGTAGAATATAATTTTTGGATAACTAGATGGCAGTTGAAAATATGGGTTCAAGTTCAACAGAGATTGGACTATAATATAGATTTTCAAGTCATGAGAACACACTTAAATCTATAAAAACAAATGCACTTACCCAACAAGTGTAAACATAAGGAAAATGAAAAAGAGAGTGAAGACTCACATTCTGAGAAACATTAATATCTGAAAGGTAAGCAGAGCAAACACAGTGGACAGGCAGTCAGAGAAGCAAGGGAAGGATGAGATAATGGCATCACAGAAGCTGAGATAACTTGAAGGAATTTAGGAGCACAGTAAAATGCTACAGAAAAGTCAAATAGAATGAAAATGCAAAAGCAGCCAACTAATTTGTAATTAAAATGTAACTGATAATGGTTGCACAACATGATTATACTTAATGCCACTAAACTGTACACTTAGAAAAATTTAAATGGTAAGTTTCATGTTACATATATTTTATAATTTTTTCTTTAAAGTCACTATTGGACATCAGCAAAATGATGAACAAGAAAGCTCCAAGCTCTCATTTTCACAGAAATGTAAAAAACAAACAAACAAACAAACACAGAAGCTATCTGAACCAACTTTGTAGGCACTCAGGAAAACAATCAAAGGTTTATAGCAATCAAGCAAATATCCAATTAAATAAAAGCCATTTTCAAATGGTAGGAAAGTTTTGTGACAATTTTACTCATTCTTATCTTCCTTCTTCCCAGAGGAGAGGCAGTCTTGGTCTTGAACAGGCAGCAGATTGGTTCCTACCTTGAACCAGAGGAAGCAGAGTAAGATCATATTTGTAAGACCAAATTTGTAAATTACTGTGTATGTCTGTTATAACTGTCTGGTAAAAATGCCTGAAGGACTAAGGCAAGGGCCTCATTTTCTTTGCACATGACTCAGAACACAGGCAGAAAAAGCAGTGGGTACTGCTCATAAAAGGTACAACTACAAAACTCACAGACACCTGAGGTCACTATCAACTTTAAGTAGAATGCTTCATCAGAGTAGAAGAAACATAAACCGGCTTACAGAGGGTAGAAAGGTTAATGGAAAATGAAAAAAAAAAGAAATAATTGCCAAAAGAAATGAGATATAATAGAAACTTGTATGATTTAGAAGCTAAACTTGATGCAATACTTTTAGATAGGAGAGACATTTTTGTAGAAGAGAAATTATTAAGTAAGGTCCAAAAATGCAAGAAAGGACAGAAAAAATACAAAGTTAAGACATTAACCTTATAAAATTCAAAAATACTTTATGTAAACAGTATCCTAAAATGCTTAATAGTCACATGATCTTGAGCAAACTATTTAACCCCACATAGCCTCTATGTTCTCATCTGTAAAATAAGAATAACAACAGTAACTACTGCATAGGGCTGTTGTAAGAAATTGATAAATTGTATTAAGTAGTAGAAACGTTCATGGATAATTTCAAAGAGGACTTTCCTATCATTTTAAAGGTTTATAGGTATGAACATACAAGCTAGACTTTCTCTTGATATGAATAACTGAAAAAGTCAGATGATTCAATTTTGTTTTGGGGAGACTTGTTTTTCAAATCACTCTTTCAAGTACCTGATTTGTTTCCTTGGGGAAAAATAAACAGATATCATACATTTTTTAGTGAGTTTTAGTATAAAAACTAGTATTAGTATAGATAAAAACTTTATCTTTATAAAGTTCCTATACAAATTTTCATAAGACCAGATCTCAATCATGGAGGGACAAAAGAAGAGAGACTCACAAACCTGTGAATCATAACAAAAGATTTAACATTTGTATCAAGGAGGCTAATAAGAAGAAAAGAAAGATAATGAGACTAACAAAGATTAAAACAAATGAAGGCTAAAAATTTCCTAAATTTGGCAAAAGACATAAACTTATAGATCAAGACACAGAACATACCCAAAGAAATCCCAACAAACCAATCAATGAAAAAAAATCACTGAAAACTAAGAGATTTGTTATCACCAGATCCATACTAAAATAATACTTAAAAGAAATTTTCTAAATAGAA
Source organism: Macroglossus sobrinus (assembly GCA_004027375.1). NCBI lineage: Eukaryota > Metazoa > Chordata > Mammalia > Chiroptera > Pteropodidae > Macroglossus > Macroglossus sobrinus. The sequence continues at coordinate 433,609 of PVKZ01001197.1, read as the reverse complement.
AGAAATTGATAAAAGAATAAATCTTGGTATAGTAGAAAGAAACAATAAATGAAAACAGTAAAAAGACTTTAAAATACATTTTCATTCTCTTAAAAGCTGAAGCAAAAATTATATAGTATTGCTTGGTTCTCAATGTCTATAAGGAGATATTAAAGATATTATAAACAAGGAGGGTAAAGGAACATAAAGAAGGTAAGTCTTCTACTCTTCATTCATACTATTAAAATGCTGACACCAATCAAATGTGATAAGCTATATATGTCTAACTGAATACCTAGAGTAACTAATAAAAAAACTATACAAAGAAATATACACAAAGCACTATAAGTAAATCAGAATAATAAATATTCACAGGAAGTCCACAGGAAGGCAAAAAAGGGGAAACATAAACCAAAAAAACCCAGAGCTATCAGGGAAAAAAAAAAAACAACCAGTAAATTTAAGCCCTTACATAACAACATTACATTAGAGGTAAATGGTCTGAGGCAACAATTCAAATGAAAAGACAAATTTACAGAATCAATAAACTAATTTACAGAAAATAAATTCACTTCAAATGTAATAGTATAGATTGGTTGGAAATGAAAGGATAAGAAATGATGTACCACATAAATAGAAATCAAAAGAAAGCTAGATTGAAGAACTCTACATATAAATTTAACTACTTCAATGAAATGAAAAATTCTTTACGTATCAACTACCACAATTAACCCAATATAAATAAGACAATTTGAATAATACTATTAATTAATAACATAAAGCCCACAGAAAGATAAATCTCCAAATGGGCCAAATGGTTTCACTGAAGAATTCTACCAAGTGTTTAAAGAATCAACACTAATTCTACACAATCTCTTCCAAAAAACAAAAAAGAAAAAAATACTTTAAAACTCGTTTTACACAGTCAGTAGTACCCTGATATGAAAACCAAACAAAGCCAGTACAAAAGAAGAAAACTATGGATAAGAATCTTTCAAAAATACTATGCAAAGTTCTTAAAATATTAGCAAACAGATTTCAGCAATATATAAAATTATACACCATAACCAGCAATGGATTATTCTAAAGATTCAAGACATTTAATATTCAAAAATCAACCAGTGTTATTTACAATAGCCAAGACATGGAAGCAACCTAAGTGAAAATGTGATACACACACACACACAGACACACACACATGCATAAAATGTAATGTTATCCAGACATTAAAAGAAAAAAAAAAAAAGGAAATCTTGCCATCTGCGACAACATGGATGGACCTTAAGGGCACTGTCATAACTGAAATAAGTTAGAAAGAGAAAGACCCAATACTGTATGATCTTGCTTACATGTAGAATCTAAAACAAATAAATAAGTTAATTAATTTAAAAAAATTTAAAACTCCCAAAACAAAAAATGAACTCATAGATACAGAGAATAGACTGGTGGTTTCCAGAGACAAGGGTTGGGGGAGAGGGTGGGCAAAATGCATGAAGGTGGCCAACAGGTACAAACTTCCAGTCATAACAAAAATGAGTCATGGGAATGTAAAGTACAACATGGTGATTATAGTTAGTAATACTGTTCTGTATATAAAAAAATGCTGAGAATAAATCTTAAGAGTTCTCTTCACAAGAAAAAAACTGTAACTGTGTGGTGATGGATGTTAATTAGACTTATTGTGGTGATTGCTGCACAATATATACAAATATCAAAGCATAATACTGTACATCTGAAACTAATATGTTATATCTTGATTATAGCTCAACTTTTAAAAAGTGAAAGAATCAAGCAGTATAATTCACTATATGAACAGGCTAATAAAGAAAAATCACATAATACAGAGAAAGTATTTGACAAAAGTCCATACCCATTCGTAAGAAAAATTCTCAGAAAACTAGAAACAGAGTTAAACTTCTTCAACTTATAAAGAACATCTACAAAAAATCTAAATCTAACATCATACTTAATGGTGAAATACTGTTTCCCCTCAAAAATCAAAAACAAGGCAAGGATGTCTTCTCTCACCACTCTTATTCAATACAGAACTGGAATTCATAGCCAGCTCAATAAAGCAAGGGAAATAAAAGGCACAGAGATAAGAAAAGAGAAAATAAAATTGCCATATCTATAGAGGATATAAATGTCTATGCAGAAAATCCTAAGGAAGCTACAAAAAACAAAAACAAAAAACAACTAGAACTAATAATTTCACAGGTCTTAAGACCTAAGCTCACTGTGCAAAAATCAACTGTATTTCTATATATTACAATGAATGTGAAGAAATCAAAATTAAACATAATGCCATTTACATATATTCCATTTACTCAAATAAAAAAGAATATTTAGGTGTAAATCTAACAAAACGTATAGGACTTGTGCTGAAAACTACAAAACACATAAAAGAAAAAATAAAGATCTAAACAAATGGAGAGATCTATGGTGTTCATGGATTGGAAGACGCAACATAGTAAAGACGTCAATTCTCCTAAAACTGATATCTAGGTTTAACACAATTCTTACAAAATTCCAGCAAGAGTTTTTGCAGAAAGAGACAAAAAATTTCTGAAACTTATATGGAAAAGCAAAGGAACTAGAAGAACTAAAACAATTTTGAGAAAGAATGATGTGGAGGAATAACTGTACCCAAGTTTGACTTATATATAGCTATAATAATCAAGACAGTGTGTTATTTAGGAAAAGAGAGACACACAGGTCAATGAAACACAATACAGAACCCAGAAATAGACCCATGATTTCTGACAAGGTACAAAAACAATTCAATGAAGAAAGATAGTCATTTCAAAAAATGGTACTGTAGAATTAGATATCTATAGAAAAAAATTAAACTCCAACCCAAACTTCACATCTCATACAATAATTAAATCAGATGACTGACTTACTTAAATGTTAAAGTTTTTAGGGGGGGAAAAGTGTAAAATCTTTAAACCTATGACTTAGTGAAGACTTCTGAGACATGACACAAAAAGTATGATTCATAAAAGAAAAAATTGATAAACTGGAATTTATCAAAATTAATAACTTTTGCTCTGCAAAAGATCCACATAAGAGGATGAAAAGACAAGTCAAATACTGGGGGAAATTTTTTGCAAACCACAAACACTAGAATACTTAACTCTCAAAACTCAACAATAAAAAACAATCTGACTTTTTAAAAATGAACAAAAGATATTAATGTATTTATATGTATTCCACTAAAGGTGATGCACTGATAGTAAATAAGCACGTGAAAGACATTCAAAATCATTAGCCATTATATAAATGTAAACTTAAATCATTATGAGATATCACTAGACATCCATTAAAATAGTATGAAGACACCTAGATTCTCATTTCTAATTCTGCATTCAATCAGTTTCAATATGTTGTTTTGGTTGAACTATACAAAGAAAATCTGGCTTCATGGAGTTGGAAAAGGAAGGAATATTATAGCTTTCAAATAATTATAGATGTTTTTCTTTAATATTACACCAAAACTCAATACATGGTAATTTCTTAAAGGTTAACTGCAATGTGGATTCTTAAATATCAATCATTTCCTACTCAGTTACACTATTAATCCACTAGTTTACCTTACAATTTGAATAAGTTATGTAACATAATGCATTGGTCATTTGAAAAATATAGTATAATTATACAGATCTTCCAAATATTAATACATTTCACTAAAAAAAATAATATGAAAAGTAATTACAATACCAATGCTGATTAGGATGCAGAGAAACTAGATCTCTCATACACTGCACGTGGGTATATAAAATGGTAGAGCCACTCGGAAAAATAGTTTTGCAGCAAGTATCAAATGACCTAGCATTTGCACTCATGGGCATTTAACCCATAGAAATAAAAGCACTGTCCATGCAAAAAACTACACAGGAAAGTTCATAGTACTTTTAACTCTTATTAGGAAAAAAAAGGAAACTTAAAATCAAAAGAGACCAACAAAATGAATTTTTTTGGAAAGGAGACTGAAACCCTAAAAGGAACCAAATAGAATTTCTGCAGATGAATAACATTAAAAAAGATAAAAAATAAAATAGCAACCTTAGGAAACAGAGCTGACCAGATGGAAGAAAGAATTCATGATATTGAACACAGAAATCTGGAAATGACAGAGAAGGAAGAGAGAGACCTGAGAATGAAAAAAAAAAATTATACAAGAACTATTAGACACCATCAAGAAAAGCAACATAAGAATAATGGGTTCACCAAAAGAAGAGGAGGAGAAGGGAACAGAGAGCATATATAAACAATAAATGATGAGAAATTCCCAATTCTAAGGAATGAGCTAGATCTTTGAATTCAAGAAGCAAATATTAACATCCAATTATCTCAACCTGAAAAGGCCTTCTCCAAGACACATATTAAAATTGTCCGAATTTAATGACAAAGAAAGAATTATCAAGCCAGCAGAGAAAAGAAGACAGTAACCTATAAAGAAAAACCCATTAGACTATCTTTGGACTTCTAGGCACAATCCTTACAAGCAAGAAAGGAGTGGAACCAAATATTCTAACTATTAAGTAAAAGGAATTACTAGCCAAGAATAATATATCAAGCAAAGCTCTCCATTAGAAATAAAGGAGAAATAAAGTCCTTTACAGCCATACAAAAGTCGAGGGAATTCTCCACTAAAAGAACTGCATTACACAAAATACTAAAGAGGTCATCCCACCTGAGACAAAAGGACAAAAATACATAACTATGAGTAAGACAATCAACAGGCAGACAGAAGCAGGATAGTGTAATCCTTATTAAGAACAGTGTATTTTAAGTTTAAACAAGATAACTGATACTGCAAGTTAGAAATGTTCAGCATATAAAGGAACAATTTGAGACAACAAAAACAGAAAGGGGGAGTAAAGATCCAAATTTCCAAGGGGTAATAGAGGTAGGATGCTCACAGAACAAAATGGATTACTGTATATGTAAAATTATCCTTTATATATTTTTGTTGATAACAACACACTAAAAATCCAGAACTGAGATACAGAACATAAACAAGAGCAACCAGAGGGAAAATCCAAAAACCTCTACCAAATTAAAAGAATCACAAGGACAAAGAAACAATGGAAACCCTGAGTTATCAGCAAACAAAAGATAAAATGGCTATAGGAAATTCATATTTCAATAATCATTCAAAATATAAATAGACTGAAGTCACCAATAAAAAGGCACAGATCAAAAAACAAAACCCAAACATGTGCAGCCTTCTAGAGACACATCTCAGCTGCAAGGACAAATATGGACTCAAAGTGAAAGAGTGGAAAATGATATTCCAAGATGCAGTTGTACTTATATCTGATAAAATAGACTTCAAGATAATAAAGGTAAAGAAAAATACAGATGGACACTTCATAATGATAAAGGGAATCATATATCAAGAAGACATACTGCTTATTAAAATTTATGCTCCCAGTAAGGGAGCCCCAAAATATATAAAGCAATTACTAACAGAAATAAAGAAACTCACCAAAACATAACCAAAGTAGGGGACCTAAATACCCCACTGTCAGATACAGATAGATCTTTGAAACAGAAAATCAATAAGGAGATAACATCCTTAAATGATACATTAGACCAACTAGACATAATCAACATTTCCAGAGCCTTTTGCCCCAAAGCAACTGCTTATACATTCTTCTCTAGTGCACATGGAACATTCTCAAGGATTGACCATAGACTGGGACACAAAGACTCAACAAATGTAAGAGGATAGAAATCATACCAAACATATTGTCTGATCATAATGCTTCGAAGCTAGAGATCAATTGTAGTAAGAAAGTGGGAAGAACCACAAAAAGTGGAGATTAAATTACGTGCTACTGAGGAATGACTGGGTCATAGAAGAAATAAAAAGACCAAGAGATACATAGAAATGAATGATAATGAAAATACATCATATCAAAAATTTTGAGACATGGCAAAAGCAGTAATAAGAGGTAAGTTCATACCATTACAGGCCTATCTCAAAGAACAAGAATGAGCCCAAATAACCTAACACTACATCTTGAAAAGCTAGAAAGACAAATGAAGCCCAAAGTCAGAAGGAAAAAATTAATCAAAATTAGAGCAGAATTAAATGAAATTAAGAAAAAAATTGGAAAAAATAAATGCAACAAAGAGCTGGTTCTCTGAGAAGTTTAATAAAATTGACAAACAACTGGTTAGACTCACTAAAGAAAAAAGAGAAAGACACAAATAAAATCAGGAATGAAAGAGAAGTTACAACAGATACCACTGAAATGCAAAGGATTATACAAGAATATTATGAAAAATTATCTGACATCAAATTTAATACCCTAATAGAAATAAACAAGTTTTTAGAAATATGCAAACTTCCTACACTGAATTAGAAAAACTGGAAAATCTAAAGAGACGGATCAGCAATATAAAAATTGAAACAATCATAAAAAACCTTCCAAAAACTAAAAGTCCAGGACCAAATGGCTTCACCAGTGAATTCTACCAAATATTCAAAGAATTTATTCTCAAACTCTTCCAAAAAACTGAAGAAGAGACAATACTTCCTAACTCATTTTATGAGGCCAACATTACCCTAATATCAAAACCCGGTAAAGATAATACCAAAAATCTACAGACCAATATCTCTCATGAACATAGATGCAAAAATCCTAATTAAGATACTAATGAATTGAATAACACATTAAAAATATTATACACCATGACAGAGTGGACTTTATCACAGGGCCACAGAGATGGTTTAATATACACAAATCGATTAATGTGAGATACCACATAAATAAAAATCATATGATCATATCAGTAGATGCAGAAAAAGCCTATGACAAGATACAGCATCCATTTATAATTAAAAAAAAACTTAATAAAATAGGTATAGAAGGAAAGTACCTCAACATAATAAAGGCCATATAGGACAAACCCTCAGCTAACATACTTAACTGTGAAAAACTAAAAAGCTTTCCTCTAAGGTCAGGAACAAGACAAGGCTGTCTACTATTGCCACTTTTATTTAACATAACACTGGAGGTCCTAGTGAGTGCAATCAGGCAAGAGAAAGAAAAGGCATTCAAATAGGAAATGAAGAATTCAAACTGTCACTATTTGCAGATGACATGATTCTCTATATAGAAAACCCTAAAGACTCCACAAGAACACTACTAGAAATAATAATCAAGTGAAGCTTCAGGATATAAAATCAATCTTCAAAAATCCATAGCATTCCTATACTCTAATAATGAACTGTCAGAAAAAGAAATGAATAAAAATTTCTTTTGCAATTGCAACAAAAAGAATAAAATACCTAGGAGTAAATCTAACAAAACATGTGAACGACCTACACAACGAAAACTATAAGGCTCTATTAAACAAAACTGAAGACACAAAGAAATGAAAAGATATTCTGTGTTCTTTGACTGGAAGAATCAATTGTTAAAATGACCTTATTACCTAAAGCATTATACAGATTTAATGCAATCCCCATCAAAATCCCATCAGCATTTTTTAAATAAAACAAAAAAATCATCAGATTTGTTTGGAAGAATAAAAGACCCCAAATAGTTGAAGCAATCCTAAGAAAAAAATTATATTACAAAGTGAAAATAATCAAAATGGCATGATATTGGCAGAAAAAGACACAGACCAGTGGAACAGAACTGAGAGTCTAGACGTAAATCCCCATTTATATGGGTGAATACTTTCGACAAAGGAGCCAAAAACATACAATGGAGAAAGGAAAGTCTCTTCAATAAATGATGCTGGGAAAACTCGAAAGCCACATGCAAAAGAATAAAACGACTACTGTCTATCACCAAACACCAAAATTAACTCAAAATGGATCAAGAACCTGAATACAAGACTTGAAACAATAAATTCCATAGAAGAAAACATAGATATAAACCTTGGTCTTAGGGAAGATTTTATGAATTTGACCTTAGAGGCAAGAGAAGTAAAAACAAAAATAAATGAATGGGATTACATCAAACTAAAATGCTTCTGCACAGCAAAAGAAACCATCAAAAAGGCAAAGAGGCAACCATCCGAATGGGGGAATAATTTGCAAACAACACCTTTGATAAGGGCCTAATATCCAAAATTACAAAGAATTCACACAACTGAATAACAACAAAAAACAAACAATTCAATTAAAAATGGTCAGAGGACCTGAATAAACCCTTCTCCCAAGAAGACATACAGTCAACAAACATATGAAAAGATGCTCAACTTCACTAGCTATAGAAAAATGCAAATCAAAATCACAATGACATATCACCTCACACCTGTCAGAAAGGTTATCATCAACAGAACAAATAAAAACAAGTGTTGGAAAGGATGTGGGGAAAAAGGAACCCTCATACACTGCTGGTGGGACTGCAAACTGGTACCACCATGGAAAACAGTATGGAACTCCCTTAAAAAACTAAATTAAATTTTCATATGATCCAGCAATCCCTCCTCTGGGTATTTACCCAAGAAACGAAAACATTTATCCACAAAGATATATGCACCCCGATGCTCATAGTGGCATTATACATGGTGACCAGGACATGGAAGCAATGCAAGTGTCCTTCAGTAAATGACTGCATAAAGAAGATGTGGTACATATACATGATGAACTACTACTCAGCTATAAGAAGAGATGAAATACTGCCATTTGCAACAACATGGATGGATCCTGAAATAATCCTAAGCGAAATAAGTCAAACAGAAAAATCATATGAGGCAAATGGACAGTGGATTAGTGGTTACCAGAGGAAAAGGAAGGAGGTGCGAGATAGATACAGGTAAAAAGAATAAATATTTGGTGATAGAAGGAAATTTAACTATAGGTGATAACCACACAATGCAATATATATATATGACATACTGCTCAATTATACACTTGAAATTCATTGGATTTTGTTGATCAATGTTACCCCAATAATTCTTAATTAAAAAAATAAAAATAAAACAGAATCTTCAATGGTGAACAGCTAAACAAACAGGAATATATCCATAACATGGAATAATACTGTGCTATAAAAAGGAATGAACTGATTTAAATGTATCTCAGGGGCATTATGATGAGTGAAAAAAAAATCTCAAAAGGTCACATACCAAATGATTTCGTTCTTCAAATGATAAAATTATAGAGATGGAGAACAGATTAGTAGTTACTAGAGATTAGGAATGTGAAAGGTTGGGGGTTATTACTACAGAGGAGTAACGCAAGGGAGATCTTTGCAATGATGGAATAGTTCCGTAACTTGATTGTAGTATTGGCTATAGTAATTTACACATGTGGAAAAGATGGCATAAAACTATGCACTCATTGAATCAACTGCAATTTCCTGGTTTTGATACTATAATTACATAAAATGTAACCACTGGGGGAAACTGGGTGAAGGGTGCACTGAACCTCTCTACACTGTATTTGCAACTTCCTGTGAATCTGTAATTTAAAACAGAAAATTAAAAAAAAAGACAAACAACAGATGCCAATGCCAAAATGACACATAGGTTAGAATTATTTGACAAAGGTTTTAAGCTATTATTAAAATGTTCCAAAAAATAAGGGTACTCTTGGACTTAATGGAAAAGATAGACAGTGTAGGCAATAAAAAAAGAAATTTCTAATGGAATAAGAAAATAACCAAAATTTAAAAAAATACATGCTTAAGAAGCTCAATAGCATATTGAAGAATACAGAGAAAAGACTCAATATACTAAAAAATACATCAGCAGAAATTAATCTTAATAACAACAAAAAAAAAGTTTTTGTTTTTAAATAAACAGAGCCCCAGGGGCCTGTGTAACACCACCAAACAGGGAACATTTGTGTCATCAGAGTCCCAAAAGGACAGGAGAAAGAGTATGATGCAGTAAAAATATTTGAAGAAATGGTTGAAAACATCCTACATTTGCTCAAAGACACACACCTCCTGATTCAAGAAGCTCAGCAAACCCCAAAAGGATAAATCCAAAAGAATCCATTTCCAGACATACCATAATCAAACCGCTGAAAACTAAAGACAAAGACAATACCTTGAGGATAACCAGAGAAAAATGACACATTATTTACAGAGGAAGACTGAAATAGATAATTGTAGAGTTCTCATCAGAAACTAAGTGAAACTTCTAAAAGAAGTGGAACACCATCTTTAAAGTTTTGTTCAAAAAAAAAAGAACAGTCAATCCAGAATCCTATAGACGTTGAAAATATCCTTTAAAAATGAAAATGAAATAAAAACCATTCTGACAAGAAGCTATGAGAATTCATAGCCAGCTGACATACTGTAAAAGAACTACTTAAAAACAAAGTTGAAAACAAAAATCTCCTAAAGGAAATTCTTCAGACAAAACAGATAGAAGGACAGAACATGAGCAAAGAAAAAAAAGCAACAGACATAATAAACACGTTTGACAGCTGAAAGCAAAAATTATAACATTTTCTGACGGCATTTTCAATGTTTATAGTTGTAACTCATAAGACAACTACAACATAAAGTGGAGTAGGGGAGCCCATATAGTGGTAAGGTTTCTACATTCCATATGAAGTGGTAGCATAATTCTAGGTTGACTGTGAAAAGCTTATTATGTATACTGAAATCCCTGGAACAGTAGTCTCTAAAAAAACTACAAAAAAATATACTCAGGAACACAGTAGATGAATTAAATGGAATACTAAAATATTTATAAGTAACTCAAAAGAAGGCAAGAAAGAGGAAATAGGAATAAAATCAAAAGAAAGCACAAAATAAAATGGGAGACTTAAACCCCAACATTTTACAATTACATTAAATGTGAATGTCTTAACATACTAATTAAAAGACATCACAATGGAAATTTAAAAATAAATTCATTATGTGTTAATGTAACTTTTTAATAAAAACAATTTTTTAATTGATAAGAAGAATGACATCATGGTACACTTTTACAAAATTTTGTCTGGCTTAACAGAAGACAGCTGGACTCTCATCTACTTCTGCATTCAATTTGTTGCAATACATTGCCTTAAGAAAATCTGACTTCATATAGATACATAGTTGGAAAATGAAAGAGTATACTAACTGCATTTCAGATAATTGTGGAAATTGTTTGCTACTATGCCAAACTTACAGGAGGTATTTCTTAAAGGTTAGTTGCAATATGGAATCTGAAACCATATCAATGAACTTTCTGCAATCATTATTGGTCTATCAAATACTTTGAGGGGATCTTTCACTCATGGATGATTTTATAACATGTATCGGTCACTTAGAAAATACTAGCTCACTGGTTTATGAACTCTTCTAAACACTGACACATTTCATCATGCAATACTGAAAAATAACATTTATTTATGACACCACCAACCTCATGAGAAAAGTCTTTTGGCACTGGGAAGCTATCAAACTCAGCAGACAGACATTTTCCAAAATTCTAATTCTTACAGAAATTCTAATTCTAAAAAATCTCTAATTTTATCACTGGCCACAAATATTATCAGTTGTTTTCCAACAGTCATAGTTCAAAATGTAGTCAGCACAGGTCTCTCCCAAGTGACACATATGTACACATAAGTAAAGCTATATATAAACATATCCTTCATATCCACAGGCCATATTACTGACAGTAACATAAATTTTCAGTTCCATTATTAGACCATTAATCTCTTCACCAAATAAGTATTTCTTCCTTTTTTTAAAAGTCAGGTTTATTGAGGTATAATTTACATAAAGTAAAATTCATCCTTTTTAGGTTCATAGTTATATGAATTTTGACAAACACACAGTTGTGTAACCACTACTCCCATAACTGATAAAGAACACTTCCATCACCCTATATGTTTCCCTGTACTTCTTTGTGGTCAATTTCCTATTCCACCCCTGCCCCTGATAAATGTTTAGTTGTTATAGGACAGTAATTCATTTACCAAATACAGGGATATTAATTTTTTTTTAACATTTTCCCCAAGTCTTCCTATATCATACTTCATACTAATTCAGTGAAATGTTACTACTGTCTGTTAAGTCATGCGCATGATGGCGTCATTAATCATCACCATCTTAACTTTCATTTTGTTTTACTTCAGAGCACCTCGCTTCAGAGCTTAGATCGCCTACCAACACTCCCTTTCCAGACATGTCAAATCCAACAAAGATGTTTTAACAGGCAGCTATTAGAACTTTGCAATACACTATAGGTTTGGTAAAAGAACTGGTTCCCATCCCTCATCCAGTCAAGTTCTAGACCACTGCCTCTAGGATAAAATATTGCAGGACTTACCATCTCCCTCCAACCCAGTCAATAAACACTAAGATCTCATCTTCCCCATTCTATTCTTTAACAATCCCCATACTTTTCAGTCATTTTAAATATTTTTCATTTAGTGCATTCTATGTACAAAGCATTCTCCTAAGTGTTACAAAAACACTTTTGGTAGCATGTTATCTACTACTGTGGTGCTCTTACCATTATACTACAGACCAAGGATCAGAAAATCTGACACTTACTGGCTACTTGTTGTTAGATAATTCAATTTAGCTTTTCTAAGGCTTAATTTCATTTAAAAGGGAATAAAACTTGCCTCACTCAGGCCACAGTTTTTTGTAAAGATTAAATTAAATAACTAATGTGCAAAGTCATGTAAAATGACCATTACTGGCTTTTGGTCTCTCAGCCAAGATTCAGAAATTGGGGTGTGGGGGGCAGGTACGGAACTCAGTTATCTTTATACAGACAACTTGTAGTTTTAAAATATGTTATCCCCCTAAAATAAATACAATATAGATTTAAATAAACTATCAATTTTACCATCTCTCTTAACATTATGTCAGCCATTCTTGGCCTCTGTCACAGTCACAACCAAAAGACATTTTCTAGTAATTCAAATATTTATTAAAAACTTTAAATATGCCATGCACTGCTCCAGGAACTAGTGAACACATCAATGAACAAGACAATCAGATACCTGCTCTCATAGAGCTCATATGTTGAGCATCTATATCTCAAAATGTGATAGTTCGAAAGCCCAAAAGTTATTTAAATAATCAAGATGTATTTTCACTTAGGGAAAAAAAAATAATCTCAAAGAAACAATAAATTTCCAATCTATTTTAAATTTGTAAAAAAAATTTTTTTTTCAATACAGTAAACTATTTTTATTATAGCCTGTCCACATTTAAACAATTTCTTCCTAAATTCCTAAGAAAATAGCAGGCAAAGGAACAAGGTACTGGGGAGTTATGATGATGATTGACGATAACACTTTTTTTGGATTCTTTATCAAATCTGATTTCCTATCTCCCTCCCTCAGAAAATCAATGCAACCAAACAAAATAAAACCAGCTTTTTTAGAAAATGCTCATTCTTTCATATGACCTGTTTTTCCTTAAAGCATATTTTTAAAAATAGGAAATGAATTTCTTAATTCAGAGGCAATTTTTTCCATCTGATCCTACTTTATTTTGTTTTCCTCACAGCAGCTTCCCAAATAAGGTATACACAGGAGGCATAATGTATAGCTATGGCAACTATTCAATCCTTCCCAAATCTGGCTATGCAATCACCTAGGCCCTATTAAGAAAACAAATGTCAGTATCCTATATCTCAACTCTAATTCTCATATGGTAAGGACATGATGAGGCCTACAGGAATCTGTATTTGGTTTTGATGTGATTGATCCATGATACTTGGAAATCCTCACTGTTACCCAAAAGACGTATTATTAAAGCCAAGGAGCAAACAGGTATCCTTCCATCAAAGGACTAAATGTTATTCCAGCTGTGGTCTTAAATTAAATTGTCAGTCTTTGGCAACAAGATGGCAAAACTTGTTTAAATTTAAATATCAGGTAACTTAACAACTGAGTAAAAATGTCATTTCCAAAAGGAATAAAGAATAAACTATCATTACTTGGGTTTCCCTTGATGAGGAGTCTACATAATATAGCAAGTACTTGTTCTTTGGCAATGTCCAGGATGTCATTTCACTTTCTCTTGGAAACTGACCTCCTACTTCTACCCCTCCCTCACACAACTCAATACATCTTGGTATATAAGATGACTCCCCCCCAGTTCTGAGCACATGATGAAGGCCTAAGCTTATTAGCATACCATTCTTCTGACCATTGTGATTGGTTCAGATATGGCACATGACCTGAGATGTCCATCCGTTGGACACTCCATTTGAATGTTAGAAAATTTTTTCTTCCCACTGTACTGGAACAAATAGTCTCGGAAGCTATTGGCCATCTTACAACCACAAGAAGTTGTGTCTCTGAGAAGGAAGACAATATTCAAAAAGCAGATCTGGAAAACCAGCTCCCAGTCATATATTTAAGCCCTGAAAAAAGATATTCCTGAAACTAGAATCTACCTATGAAGTATTCAGGGATAATAAATGTTCTTTATCGTCTAAGCTATTTTGTGCTGAGTTTTCAGTCCTTTACAATAAAAAAATTCCAAATATAGGTAAAAAGGAGTAGAAATCTCTATAGGCCTTGGCATTCAGTTCACTCAATTCAGTAGCTACTTTGCAACTACTATAAAGAGAAGGGACTGAGCTTGAAGGCTACGATTACAAAACAGCCCATTGTTTTTACTTAGATTATGATTATAATAAATTAACTGAGAAAAGCTAAGTGACGTTAACAACTTCTTCCTCTCTACTCCAAACAATAATAGAAGATATGGGGGATGGGACTGAGTAAGGTAATAGCAAAAGGCCATTTACCATCCTGGAGTGTCAGGATAAGCTCTTAAGAGGCAAAAAAACTATGGAGCCAGGCCAGATGACCACAAGGTAAGAGGGGGAAAAGGAACCAAGGGGTTCATTTATCATTAGCTTACACTATCGTTTTTGTGAGGTTTCAAACCCTGCTTTATATACTATCACATTTAATGCTGATCACCACCCTCTGAAATAAATTATTATTAACTCCATTTTACAAATTGAGGAAACATCTCTGAAGAGTTCAAGTGACTTACCAAAGGTCAAAGAAGGAAGGTAGAAAGGATGGTATAATGAACATCTATGTTATTTGTTGTCTACCCTGCCTCACTGTTCTTATTTTCCTGGAAACAGCCTCATCATTCTCATAGTACTCATGTAATCCTACCCACTTTATTACTAGTGATTAGTTGAGGGTTGGGCACCTCACCCAAGCTGAACCAATGAATCTTTATCTCCAGAGCTTTGGATCTGAGACTCAAAGATTTGGCTAAAGTTGGAGCTGTTAGATATAAAGTTCCAGTGCTCTGGGCAGCCATATTTTACACAAGTGACTAAAACCAGTCTACAGAAAGAATGACAAGACAAAAAAAGAATAAGAGAATAAAGAGAGAGCCTTGCTTGCATTTGAGACCCAAAGTCCAGTACTTGTGGAAGTTCAAATGAATCTTACTCTTAATGAGATCGAGTTTCCCTGAATCTATAAATTACTTTTGCTGAGGAAAATTCAAGTTGAGTTCTATCATATAAAACTGACAGATTGCTAACTAATTCAGAAGGAAAAAGAATAGGGGATGGGTATGGGGGAATAATCATTCACAGCAATCAACAAGTATTAATGGGACATTAATGTCCAGAATTATACTAAGCCCTCAAGGAATTATTACATAGGTAACACTAACACTCAAGACAGACTCATTCAAGTTGGCTAAGATCAAGTTCTAAACTACATGAGACAGATTATAAACACTATAGGAGTTCAAAAAAGAAAACAGGTATGACTTATGTTAAACTATAAAGATGAGAAAATTGATGAGGAGGACATGGGAGAGAACTCAAAGGGAGAGTAACATAGGGCCTGAAATTGTGAGAGCAAAGGTAGGAAAGAGCAGGAAATATACTACAAAAAGTGAGACAATCCACCTAGAGCTGACAGACTATTTTGGAGAATGTTAGGAATTAAGACTAAGGAAACAGGTAAGCTAAGACCACATGACAAAAAAAAACATTAAAATTAAGAAAAAGAAAGATACAGTATGGATTACACTGGTAAACTGCTAGGGTGTCCCATCAATCCAAGAATGTTGGGTTAAATTCTGGACTTGGGTAGGGTATCACTAACAGAAAGCAAAGATCAGATTCAAGAACTATTTCGAATAAAGAATACCATTCTACTTTTCTCACAAGGTTCCAAGTACATTTCTACATACAGTGGAACCATCATCAAATCTGGACTATAACAGGGTAAAGCAAGAAAGGAGTAACTATTAATACCTGGATGAAACTATGGCACATGCATTTAAGTTATTTCATTTAAAAATCATAATTAAAACTAAAAATGTAAGTATTATCATGTTTCTCATTTTGAAAATTAAATATATTCAGACTCAAATACATTAGATAACTTGTCCAAGATCACACAACTAAATAAAAAGCTGGCCTGAGGAGTGAGGAAGTGGATAATAACCCACTTGGTCGGCACAAAAGTCTCTTTCCTGGAACAAATTATAAGATACATATAATGATGACAATGATGATGATAATGATAGTTAACATTTACTAAATGCTGGGAAATATGCAAAGCATGCTACTTATATTACCACATTTAATATTCTTAACAGCTCTATAAAAGTCTATGATTAATCTTATTTGGGGATAATGTGTTTGAGTCCTAAAAAAGTTAAGAACTTTGCCCAAAGTTACAAGGCTAATTAATAAGTGGCTGGCCTGGGTGGAATTAAAAATCACACAGTCTGACTCCAGAGCCCGTGTTCTGAACCACTACCCTATATTGTCTCCATGGCCAGAGTTTACTAGAAATAAGCAGAGGATGAGTAAATACTTTGAGAGGAAGGTAAAAATCAGAAAAACATATTCTTTATCCTACTTTTAAAGAAGTCGTAAAATTTAAGCAATCAATAAAAGAACAATGGAAGATACATATTTAAAAGACTTTCTTGATAAGGTTGGGAATTTAAACAAACTTGTATCTAAAGATAAATTTGAAGAGAGTTTTAATTAGCAAATTCTGTATTACACTCCTAAAGAAAACCAAGAGTTCAGAGAGTGGATATTACCTGCCAAGGTCACACAATTTTTCAATTACAATTTATAGTCAGAGAGTAAAACTCACAGAGTTTCAGAAATTCCCCTCCCCCACTCAATTTTTCTTTCACTCTATCAAACCCACATTCTTGGAAATCAAACAAATGTGTAATTGTTAGCATTGTAGGAACTAAGGTTTTTCTTGTAAAAGAAAAAATACAAACTCAAAGTGATGATTAAACAGAAATTGGAATAATCAGTACAAAACATTTTTCTTCTTTTCAAAAATAAAATTTTATAGCTCTATTCCTTAAACAAGGCCAAGAAGCAATTTCAACCCAGTTGCATTGAGTACTTTTGGCATCCAGATTACGGTATCTGAATATCAATCTCCATGATGAAAGGAATGGCTGCTTTGGTTTGGGGCAAGAAATGTACAAGATGAGCCTGGGCATCTTATAATACCAAAGGGGGAAAAAAAAAAACAAGGAAGCTGTATCAAAGATTATTAAGCATATACAAATAACATGGGAACCAATGTAAAGAGGACAAATCAAAGATAGGACATATCAAGCATGAGCAAGAAGGACAAAAATTGACTGAAACACAGCAAATATTTTTTTAAGTGGTTTCCAAAATGATGCTAAGAGAGGAGTGTGGGGGGAGAGGGAGGAAGGGATGCTGGGTATACCTTGTTTGCTGACCTTTATGGACTGGATCCATGGGTTGTTTTGCATACTAGCTTTTTGGGCAATGGGAGACCATAGTAGGAGACTGTAGAGTGAGAGGTACAGGAGATATATATGTATTCCTGTGGTTCCCTTTTATTCTCCAGTTCCCTTACTGCCAGATCAACACGCTTCTCTTTACTTAAAACCACAGCCCCTGTCAGATAGCCCTCTCTATAGAGCCACCCTCTCCAACTGCTCTCTTCCCTTGTCCCTTAAGGTCTAGAACTGGTAGCAGCTCTCTACACCATTGTTACTAGTCCCAAGGTACTGCACTATCCTTACCAATTTCTTTAACTATTGTCTATACCTTGTAAACAGTGTCTTTCTTAAACTTTCCTCAAATTATGTCATGCCTATCACACTAAGGCTCCAAAATACCCTATTCTGAAAAACAGCAATTAAAGAGAAAGACTAAAGTATTAATCTTATATTTTATACAGTGTATTCCATGGTAAGCAAACAGTCCTACAGATGAGTAAAAGCTATTAAATTCTTAAGTCTTAATAAAAGAATTGTAGTTAATAATGTGAAAAGAATGACAAAACTAGAAAATCATTATTTTGCTATCTCTGATGAAATAACTGATTCAGCTAAAGATTATAAAATAAATGGAACCACTGGATGAAAGGATGATGGATTTTAGAAAGGAAGTTATCACAGGCTGTCACCACCTAAACACTCTAATCAACCTTAACATCACTAAGGGTGGGCCAGCCAGATATTATGTGCTTCTTGATATGATGCAAAAAAAAAAAAAAAAAAACCTATGAAATACTCTTGACTAAAAATTCAAAATAACTGAATAAGTTTTTAGATCTAACTATCTATTAGCAAGAAATATGGAAGGTACAGCATCAAGTTAAATGATATCACAAGAAAATAAAAAGAAGAATCCAGAATGTTAAACACTGGACAGTATCAACGACCCAGTTTTCTCAACAAAACAATAGGAGTGGGAGAGGGGTTAGAAGAGATGGGGAGAAAAAACTGCTCTATATTTTAAAAAGAAACTTAAAATACCTAACAAACAAAAGCAACATGTAGACTTTGTCTGGATGCAGATCCTAATAAAGCAACCATAAAAAAGAGTTTTAGACAACCAGAGAAATCTGAATATAAACTGGGAATTAATGGTACCAAGGAGCTTTCAGTTTTGTTAAATATAATAGCCATTATAATAAAAAAATGTTTTTTAAAAGATGCTTATTGAAATATATAAGGGTAAAATGACAGTATCTGGGATTTACTTTTAAATATTTTGGCAAGAAAAATGGTGATTGATGAAAAGTATGACAAAATTTTGGAAATTACAGAATGTAGGTAATGGGGATTCACCATACTATTTTCCCTACTTTAATATATGTTTGAAATTTTTCATTTATAAAATTACCAAAAACAAAACACTATAACCACAATTTTCAAACTTGAGTGTATCTAAGAATCCACATCTCATGCATAATCCTAAGATTCATCCATCAAAATTCTGATTTTGTTTGTCTGGGCATGGGCCCAGATTCCATTTTTACACAGTTCTCAAGTGAATCTGAAACCATCTAGACTCATACCTGAAAATTATACTTATACTACTGTACCACAAATCTTTTAATATATCCCAAACCTCAAAGGAAAAGCATTATCATATTGCATACCTCCCCTTCAAGCCTTACTCCATTCCTATCTGCTCATAAGTTATCCCTTTCCTGAGACTATAAATTCCATGAAAGCAGAGCCTGTGTTTGTTTTTATTCACCATGGTGTTCCCAGTGCCTATCAGAGTGCATACAAAATAAAGTTTTGTTGAATGAATAAATGAATGAATAATAGCAAAGAGTACATACAAAATAAAGTTTTGTTGAATGAATAAATGAATGAATAATAGCAAAGAGAAAAAAGAAGAGCTAACTGCAGTCTGCTATTTCAAAATTAATTCCAGGGAACTGAGATAAAATTTGTTTCTTGCCAAAAATCTATATAAGAGTTTGGAATAAAGACTATAAATAAAGCATGGTAATAATAAAATAATAAAAATAAATAAACATAGGAATAAGGAAGGGGCACATATTAGCCTACCTTTTGAAATATGACACAAGTATAAGACAACCTCTCTCCTCTCTGAGACATCAAACTTTGGACATTAATTTGAACATCTAACTCCCTACTAACTGTTTAGAAACTATGATGAAAATATACACTTATATTTCACAATCCTAAACAAGGGAGGCAGGTATATAAGAGAAGTAAAATACATATATACATTTTAAAGGATATATAAATGAGTAACTCAATTATTACTTTGTTCAAAAACAAAACTCTAGTTATAAAAATATGTAAAAAAGAATAAGTGCCAAATATAAAAATTAAAAATTAGTTTAGGATGATCTTCCAAGGCTATAAAGAACAAGTTCCAATAATAGCACTTATATTTCTTCCCCAACACCATTTAACTTTTAAATTTCAATTCTTAAATAATAAATCAATGACAGATGTTTTGTTTTTATGGAAGTATAACAATAAAAAAACTCATAGCATTTTTAGACACAATGGACATCAGCAATTACATGGCCCAACTCATTTTATAAATGGGGAAAGTGAAGCCCATATAAGGAAAAAAACTTACTTGGTTACAGAATTAATGGCAAAATAAGGTATACGCCAATGCTCTGAATTTCTAGTTCAGTGTTCCTGTCACTACATCATGCTAATAGCATATTTTAAAAAATAATATCCATTGTGAAATGCAGTACTACTGTCTGTTCATCTTCTTGTACATACGTGTGTGGTATCCAACAGCTATGCTCTGGACTTACAAATGGATGTACCTTATTGTAGTGGGGAATGGAATGGGGAAGTGGAATTAATGAACTCTATTCAGCAATAGAACTACATATGTAGTATTTCCTAATATGTGGGCTTTTCTGTATTATAATAGAATTTCTAGTTTTTACATATATACACAGTACCAAAACAATTATAAAAAAAAAACTAAAGTTATGCAAAATCTAATCTAAAACTCAGAATTTATTCTTTGTTCATCATAAAATTTTATACATGGCTCCTTCTGGATTAAAAACATTTCTGACTCAAGAGATTAATGAATGGCCCAAATCAGGTCTCAGCTGTTACTCTGAGCTACCTCTCTATACACCCACAGGGTGCCTGTACTGCAAGAGGACCTATTTACAGAATACATACTGAGAATATAAAAGATACACACAGAAAGTGAGCAATATAAGAACTAAATCTCCACAAATCAGCTCCCAGCTGCCTTTCTTACCAATCTAAACCCTTGGCACAAAGTAGGTATGTTATAAATCATGACTAAATGAATAAACAGTCTCCAAAAGCCCCTCCCCGTTCTACTGAAACCCATATAAATGTCTCCATTTTCAGTTACAATGGCTTAGCCACTTCAGTAAAGTATAGTTGGATTATGAATTTACAGGCATGGCTTCAGGTGCCAGATAAATTACTTGGCATTTAGAGAAGACAATAAGTATCAACTTCCAGCCTAAGTCCAATGGCTAACATATAACAGATATACTATAAATATGACAAAAATAATATTTATCAAGTAACAAATGCTTACTAAGTGTCATATACTGTGGTAATTGCTTTGTCTATATTTTTTAATCTTTAAAACAATCTAGTGCTATTATCCCACCCCCTTCCTGAAGATGAAACAAGCTTTGAGGGGTTAAAATAACTCACCCAAAATCATCTAGTAGTATGTACACTGCAGAGACTATATTTGAATCTAAGTTTAGACCCTATACCAAAATTAGCTGAATAAATTGAGTAATTTTTTTTTTATTAATTCTTGCAATATATAACATTAAAACAGTCTGGTCCCACTAACCAGATATGCAACTGACACTGGTAACACCCATTAATTCATAAATTATGAACACTGGCAAGCATATAGCTTTAAGATTCAAATTTCAATGACCCCAGGTCTTTTCATTCTATCACCAGTACTATAACCCCAAATGTAATCAGTTCAACTAATAGGACATACAAACAATAATCTAGAATATGGAATGCTAGCAAAATTATTTATTTTGAAATAATCTGACATGTGGCCTAGGACTGTTACAGTTCACAACAAAAATTCCAACTAAGCAACAGGGAGGGTAGTGGTATTAATGATAAAATGGGTAAGTATATGAGAGAAAGTTTATTTTGAAATAGGAAGAATCTGAGTAATAATATGATATCCAAGTAAAAACGCCTAGTAGGCAGTCAGATATTTAGAATTTAAAACCATAAAAAAGACTGAAAATAAAGATATGAATAGCATGGACATAGAGATTGATAGTCGTTAAAGATGTAAGAATGAATGAACTCAAGAGAGTGAAGAGAAAATATTATAGGCCTAAGACTGAGGCTGAGAAAAAAAGATATCAGCAATGAACAAACAAAAAGCATTGAGTTAGGAAGCCCAGGAAAAGAGAATAAAAGGGAAGAAAAACTAAAAAACAAACATCTAAAACTTCATTTAGATTTTCTTTCCATATTCTTAAACAGTGAATTAAAAAAGGTAGCAACAAATATGTACAAAGAAGACATAAGTGTTAGAATTCAGTATGCACTATTCAACTATTATCGGTTCCATTCCCTCTTTTCTACCCACAACCAGCTAAAGAAAACTAGAAAAAAAGGTCATGCTCTTAACTGGCATTCTGAAAGTGTGTGCCAAACATTTGACAGGCAAGATAGCTGTACTTTCAAGAAATGTATGTCAAACTTCAAAGCAAACATATACCTATCTATCCCTCCCATCCACCTGCCTTTGTTCTTCCTTTTTAATTTACAAATCATATGCATTTTTCCCACTGGAAAAATTAGACTTAATTAAACTCTATCCCTTACTGTTTTCAGAGGTACTCAGAACCATTAAGAAATTGTTAACAAACCTTAGATAAACTAACTATAAGTTAAAAAAAAAAAAAAAGGGTTGTAAAAGGAAAACAGCTCTTGATAATCATTATAAACTATAACATGGACCATCAGGCAACAGAACCATTAGAACACTGGGAAGTACCTGACTTACAAAATTGAACAATTTGAATGATCTAGGAAACAAGTAAATAGTTACTATATTATCTTAGCATCTGTAGACTATTTTGGCTTTTATATTTGCAACATAAAAATGGACTTATCTAGTTCTTAAATTATGTGTTCAAGAAAAAGCCGGATAACCATTTATCAGGGCTCCTTCCAGCTTAGTACTTATTTTATAAGTACTAATACTCATCATTAGTATCTCAACCAAAAAAAGGACATCTGGTGGGTAAGGTGGTTCAAAAGACATTTGCAAACTCTTTTAAACTGAAAAGGTTTGGAAATTTAACTTCTGAAGAGTGGATCTAGTCAAGGAAGTGGAAAATAAAAATAATTTAACAACTTTATTTTTTGAGATTACAAAAAAACCCTAGAACTTGGGTGCTTTACATAGTACATAATACATATTCACTAAGGATCTGTTAAATAAATCAACAAAGGCCAAAATAATAGAGAAGGCAATTAATTTAAAAGGGGCATTGTCCCTACATTAGATGTCCAGAGTCTAGAAAGGAAAGAGTAAAAATAGACTCACTGAAAAAGGTATTTACCTGACAGGTCATTCTAAATTGACAAAATGAATGAATGCTTAATGACAAACATAAAATATCATGCTAAGAAACTTCATGCTAGACACAATAAAACTGGAAAAAGGATTCTGTCTCCAAAGAAAAACTGAATCTTTACCAAGTTCTGATGAGTATGATAATAAAATTTCAACAGCTACCAATAAACAATTATGAAACTAAACAAAAAAGGGCCAAGATAATAAGATTAGAAGGGGGAAAAATTTGTTAACTATTTTCTCTTTCTAAATGCTCTATGTAAGAATCTTGGGCTCCCAGATAACAACCTAGCTATCCTTACTCCGAAAAGCCTTCATCGTGTCTTGACTCTTTTGTTCCACTTTTCATCTTTTATTTACCCTTTTATCATTATGTCAGTTTCAACTTGCAACTCTGTGCAAATGATTTTCAAATTGTTATCTTCAATTATGAGCTCAGTTTTATATCTCCAATAATCTACAGGTCATTTCTTTGTGGTTATCCCAGTATCCCTCAAAAACAAACCTAAAATTAAATTTATCTGGGGCCTAATCTTCCCAACCTATTTCCAAACCTGACTTTGCTGTTTTCACCCATGTTTTCATCAGTTTCCCTACACCAGGCTCAAAATTTTTAGAATCATCTCTCTTTAGTTCTTTCTCTCCCCAACCCTGCCAATCAAGTTCCATCAATTCCTTCTTCTCCATTCGAATACCTCAATTTTGGGCTTTAATCATTTCTGGACTATAACTTTATATTTAAAATTCCCCAATCTCACCCCATCTCCAGTCACTTTCCACATAACCTATCCTGCGCACAACTACCAGATTCGACTTCTTCATTCATCTTGGCAGTCTTCTTTACAAATATTTAATAACCGCAACATACTGAAATCTAAACTCCTTAGCCAACAATCAAATCCTCCACACTCCAACCCCAAGCTATCATTCCAACTTTCTCTTTTGATCCCCTAAACATAGCCAATCATGTCTCCGCCCTCTACATATTCATGCTATCTTCTACTCCCCCTCCAAATACCTTCTCTAAATCCTATCCATCCATCATAAAGCATACTCCAGCTCTCTCAACTCATAGTGATTGTTTCCTTTCAATATCCAAAAGCATGTATCACCTATACCCATTAACTATTTGAAATTTATCATGCATTTTCTCAATCTGTGAAGTGTTTTGCTTTGTTCTGTGTAAGTAGGTGAGATTAGGTCTTGTTTTCCTAAATCGAGTGGACTTTCAAGGAAAAAGTCCATGACTTAACATTTCCTGTATCCTCCACATTTCAATACATCCCTAAGGTTACCACCAAATGAAGCTATGGCAAGAGGCTAGAAGACAACATAGAAAAATTAAAAAATTAAAAATTAAAAAGATTATCCTCCCTGTAATGCTGCTTCATGGAATAAGATCAAAAAGCAAGTAAAAACAAAGATACTATATGAATATTGGATAAATATTAAAGGAAGAATTGGACTTCTTAAAAGTGACATAAATCCTTACTAGAAAGATGTGTTCTAATTCCTTCTTCTCTCATCAATAAAATGTTTCAAATATTTGTTTCTCAATCTGAAGAGCTTCCACAATGTGGGTAAGGCATTTCACAGAGCTCACAAGACTCATTTCATAGTCAAGGATGCTTAATTTTGAAATCCTTGGGATAAAACATTTTTGTAAAACCACACACATTTAAAAAGATGCATAGGTATATAGACTAAATGATTTTAAATGATCTACACTATTTTAAATGACCTACATTGTTTTCTTGATTCAAGATGAGATTTTTTAAATGGTATTATTTCTCTGAATGGCATTACAGTACCTTGCTCACTTAATCTTAATCCCAAATGCTGTGTACATCTAACATTAATCCTGTGGAAGCTGTAAATTACTATCCATAAACATACTCCCTGCAACTTTAGAGATTATGTGGTTTTTGGCTGGACTAAAATAGAATTATTATATAACTTTAAATTGTTCAGTAAAAGGAGAAACTCGCTTATACTTTCCAGCTATTAGTATTGGAGGAAATCGACAATACTTAAAACTCCAATTATTTCAGAAGTGTCTATGCTATCAACTACGAATTTTTAAAATGGGGTTTGGCCTTTCATATCCAAAAAAAGCTTCCTTAGAATGTTTTAAAAGTGATTATGTTAACCACAACATCACCGAAAAAGGCAGTTATGATAAAATATCTGCATGGTACTTTTGTAATCAACTATATTGTAAAAGACGTTAATATTGTGATGACCTATCATCAGTTTCCTTTGGTTTTTACACTTAATAGTCCAGCAAAAATTTCCTTCAAACTCAAATCATCTATGACATTTTGGCTCAAAAATCACTTCCTCAATATCGACTCTTCATTGTCACTTCCACATCTAAAAACTAAACCCTTAGGAGCTAAATCGTTGTAAATGAAAAGTGGTCTTTCCAATAATACTGCCAAACCGATCGGAAAGATTATCACTAAGATCAACATTCAGCAAACTATATATGCAGTAATAACTTTGATGTGGTAACTTTTTATATGACATCTGCAATGGAGGTTTATAGGTATCTTTTGTGTAATGATGAACTGAGAGCTAAAAGTTCAGAATAGTTGTGTCAGTCCAATGATAAATAGGGCTACGGAATGCGATTTTAGTGGTACTCCGTCAGGGAAAAACACCAGGTTTTGGTGTTTTCCAAGATTATGCACACCTGAAAACTTGCTTTTGCAGACAACTAAACTAAAAGCAAGAGAAAGGAAAATACATACAGAACCCCAGATAAGCAAAAGAGAACAGCGCTTCTCACCAGCAAACAATCCGAATTCACTTCCGATTTGGGATCCCGCAGCAGGTTGTCGATTTTTTCAAACCGAGTCTCAAAACTGTCCCCAGTCGACATATTGCAGCTACTGTGACAATACCCCCGTACCAGCAGCGGAAAGCAATTTCAACCAACTTCCTCCGGCGGTGGGTGAGCGTCCGCGGGGCGGAGGAGCCGGAACCTCAGGTCACCAGGTGCGCCCGGTTCCCCCTCCTCCCCCTCACTGAGGGGATCTCCGTTCTCCAAACCCCGGGCCGGGGGCAACAGCGACCCAGAGCCGCTCGGACGCCCAAAGTCGCATCCCACCCGGCAGCCCCTCACGACAGCCGACAGCGCTGTTGCCACCAGCCTCGTCGCTCTGGCGTGGTGCTTCAGCCTAGCGGGCCCCAGCCGCCTTCGCCATAGCGAGTTCTCCGTCCTGAGACGGGCAGGAGGGGGGAAAGAGAAGCAGGGTGGAGACTCCTCCGGGCAGCAAGGGAGGGAGAAGAGGAAAGGCGAAAGCGAAGGGCGGGTGCGGAGCTGTGCCAGCTGCCGCCGCTTGGGCCACGGGCCGGGCCCGCTCCGCTCTGAAGCGCTGTAGGCTATCTAGCCCCGTATCCCCAATTCTACTTGACCGATCCGTCTCGGCCAAGAGCTGGTCTACGCAGGACAGCTTCACTTTCCCATTCTGTTTGGTCGCTGCTGGGGCTTCTGCCGCGATGTCCGGCGGGGTAGGGCGAGGTCGGTGCCCGATGGAGATTTAGGAAAGGCTGGAGAGCGGGCAGTGAGGAAAACGAGGGGCGGGTCCGGGCGGCTCCTGATGTGGGAGCTTCTCTGAGGCGCTGCGGGTCCGGCTCGGGAAAGGGCGAGTCGCGACGGCGAATGCCTGGGGGGGTGGGGCGAGGGGGGGCCGTGAGGGACTAATATGTCCGCCTTCCTGTTCAAACAAACGGAGACCGCCGTCACGGACTGCGCATGCGGAGCGCGGACGTTCGGAAGGGGCACAGGCCTGGCGGCGCGCGCGCGCGCGCCGGCAGCCCCACAGGGCGGGGCTCAGCTGTGCAGAGTCTGGCCTCACAGACCGAGGCGGAAGGCTGGCAGCGAGGAGGAACCGGTAGGGTGCAGCGGGAGGCCCAGCCCTTGCCTTGCCCTGGCAGGCTTTGGAGGAGCCACGCACGTTTCTAGAGTTACTGTGAAGGTCCAGGCGGGGCGGAGCTCTCGCTGCCTCTGGTTGTGCCCTGCCAGCTTCCCCAGTTATGCTTTCTCTGGGCTGAAGCAATCTGGAGAATTGACAAGATTGGATGCTTGTTATTGTTATTTTGGAGATAGGGATTTTTTGTTGGTTGGCTGGTTGGTTGGTAGCAGGTAAAATACCTTTTCTCCAGCAAGCACCAGCTTTTTAACACCAGCGGAGTTTGGTGTACTTCATCATCGGCCCTCCGTGAATCCCCACAATGTTTAACCGTCTACGATTCCATGGGAAAATTACAAGGCGATGCAGTACTCAGCCCTCCTAAGACGAGCGTGTGTGTCGAGAGCATTGAAATTCTGACTCCGGAAGATACTGTCAATACAAGTCAAGCTCAATTTAGTTTTTTTTTTTTTTTAAGGAAAATCTCATAGAAAAAAGTCATTTTTAAGTTATTCATACTAGTTCTTCCACACTATTAACACGCCCATTGTAGTTCTCGATGTGTAATCCTCCAGTTTCAATTTCAAACCGTTCGGTGAAATTTAGAATTGTTATTTTACCAGAACTAATGTAAAACATAAAAATAATAGCTATTTTCTCCTAATTCAATTGCTGCGTTGAATGTGTGCGAAAGATTTGTTAATCCGCTTTCAATAGGAAATCTACCTTAATTTAGTTCAGATTTAATCAATCTTCATTTTGCTCCTGGTTCAAATTAAGGATGCTAGAAATGTGATTTACTCCACATTGAAAAATGTTAAAGATGAACAATTTTCTCATTATATAAAGCATTGTATAGCATCTCAACAATCCACCTAACTTTCTCTTGTGAGTCAGAGGTAAGGAAAACGTTACGTTGTTTGAAGAATAACTTTCTCTATTTTCATTTTATTATATACAAGGAATATTCGGATGTAAAATCAATTGTATAAATCATGATTAGAAGTTCACAAAAATATAAAAGAAAACAGACAAAATTCAGGTATTTCATTAAATGTTTTTGCAGTGACTTTTCTTGGCTCCAGTATTTTAAACCAGTCATGTGAATTAAATTTATTTTTAAGCATAGAGCTTAAAATAAATCTGGCAGTTGCTCTAAAATAAATTTCCTAAACCCTGCTTGTCCTTTTTTATTACCATTTTTAGGTATTCTTAGGCATTTGTTGTTTCTCAGAGACTGAGCATTATGTTGCTTTCCATTTGGACACATGAGAAAGTGCAGGTAGCTAATATTTAAGTGGCACTGATGAATATATCAGTAATAGAAATATATGTAAGGTCTATATATTTTACTTATCTATAAAGTTAATCTGATGATTGTTACTCCCCACTAGTTGTCTTTTACCATAAAATAGATTGTATCAATGTTTTGTTTTTTAAATAAGCCCTCACTTGTAATAGGGTAGAATCATATAACATTTATGTTCCTTCCAACTTTAAAATTCTATTGTCTAATTGTGACTGATTTTGTCAAAACCATTGTGGATATTTGAGATCATCCTTAAAGTATATATTAAAATCCTAAATTAATTGTAAAACACTGACATCAAGTATAAATATAATAAAATGTAATATTTATTATACATACTGTTTTCCATGTGGTAGACACTAATCCATATACTTTATACATAGTATTTATTAAAACTTCCAAAGATCTCTGCTTTGATTATACCTACCTTACAGATGGAGAAACCGAGTTGCAGAAAGGTTATAACAGACCCAGATTGGAGCAAAGGCAGTCTGACTCCAGAGTCCCCACTTGTAACTGCTGAGTATACTAACACTATGCAATCCTAATACAATAACAAGTATTTTAAAATTGTATTATTTATAAGAGCATAGATTTAAATGATTTCATGTAAAAGAGGAAATTATAAAATTTACAATGTGATCGGTATGATTACAGTCCCTAGGGAAAGATGCAAAATGATTTTAGTAAGGTTCAGAATAAAAAGGACCTTGATGATGTTCAATAATAGTGGTTTGGCTAGAAGTTCCTAAACACCAGGTCTAAAAAGAGTGGCAGTTCTTAATGGAATTTTTTTGACCTGTACCTAAATGAGAAAAATAAAGATATACTGCTATATGTTTTCATAAAGTAAGCATTTCTAATTAAAATTGTCCTTCAGTCTAAAATTCTTTACTTTTAAAAAAATTAAATGTACTTTAAGAAGCAAGAGTTAGTAAATGGTACAGTTTTTGTTCTTAGAAATTTAAAAATGACAAAGTTGGCAGCTATGCAAATATATAGATTTAGTTAGTTATATCTTAATATTCTGCTTTTTGGAATTCAAATATCTAGAAACATTTAATTTAGATGAGACTTATTTTAGGACCTAATGAAGAGGCTGCAGTGCTGAAAGAATTTGAGGCATATTTGAGAGAAATCATGTAAAAAATCAGATTTGGGTTTAAATTTGTATATAATGAAAAACAATTAAGTTGAACATTCCTTTGCTTTTGGTTATTTGGTAGGAAATAGAATCAATTTAATGTTTATATAATACTTTCATAAACATTGATGTGGTAGCTAGCCTCCAAAAATGGCCTCCAGTAAACCATGTCTCCCAGTATACATGCTCTTGTTTACACCCTGGATCTGGTCTGGGGTCATGTAACCTGCTTTAACCAATATAATGCAGCAAAAATGGCACTGTGCCAATGTCAGGCCTATACTTTGAGAGTTTGCCTGGAACTAACAGTTTAATACTCTGGGAAGTCCAACTAAACTAAGAACACCATGGGATTAGGAAACTCAAGCTAACTGACCACAAGAAGAGATCACATGGAAGACAACTGAGGAACCCAGTAGACCTCAAAAACACAGACTCCAAATTTATGCCCCAGTTGAGCCAGTCCAGTAGCCTTTAGCCATTGAAACACCCCAGATGCCACGGGGAGCGGAAAGAAGCTCATGAACAAATAAAATGGTTGTTACTTTGAACCATTAAGTTTTGGGGGTAGTTTCTCAGCAATAGATAACCAAAACAGTTGGATTTCAGGAAAATATTTATTCATAGTAAAGTTATGTATATTATATAAAGTTGTATATTGGGGGTATCTTATATTTTTTCTTATTAACCACTACAGAAGAAAGCTGTCCACAATGGAGCATTGTAAAGAGAGAACAAATTAATTCATGTTTACTGTTTTTACTTCTATAAAAGTTTGTGCAAAAGAAATGTAAAACCTTTTTAGAAATTAAGAAATATTTCCAGATTTTAAAAAATTGTATAAAGTTATCAAATTCTCATATAAACATATTGTTCCTTGTATTTTTTAATTTTCTCATTTAGTGATAATTATATCTGTCTAAAAAAATATGCCAAAAATTCAGGTACATACTGTCAATTGCATATCAATTGTCATTCTGTGCCATAAATTGCATGTAATTTCAAAAATACGTATCACAAATGTGTTAAGAATGTGATGTGACTAAGTTCCTATAGAAACTTTAGCTAACATTTGAAAGAAATAGTGATACTTATGTTTACTGTAACTTTCCAAAAGCGCATTAGTTTTTTTTAATATAGAACAACTTCCCTTAATTCTGAATAACTTTATTAAACAGAAAGTTGTGAAAATTTAGGTTCAGTTTTAAGAGTTTTGATTTTACTTGATTAATATTTACCCCAAAGTAGTTTATATGTACATATTTTTCCACATCTGAGAAGTGAACAGATAGAATATGTTCCTTTATGAAAGAATACTCCTTTTGAATTCAGCCAAGTTTTTCTTTTCTTTCCACAGGATATACAGGCTTGGGAGTCAGTGTATTTTGACATTTTACACCTACTATAGCCTTGGTGCC
Source organism: Macroglossus sobrinus (assembly GCA_004027375.1). Lineage (NCBI taxonomy): Eukaryota > Metazoa > Chordata > Mammalia > Chiroptera > Pteropodidae > Macroglossus > Macroglossus sobrinus. The sequence continues at coordinate 402,526 of PVKZ01001197.1, read as the reverse complement.
ACTCAGGCAGAGTTGGCAATGCAGGAAACTGTAAAGATTACAGCAAACAAAGTGTAGGGCAAGCCATGAGCACAGAGTGTCCTTAAGAGCTTCTCCTGACTTAGCCTGAAATGCCTTCCTCTAACATCTGTTTTTTATTCCTTACAAGCTGCTGTTCCAGTCAACTGCAAAAATACTTGCATTTACTCTGGAAACAGAATGGAGAAACAGATTTCTGTAGAACAACTACTTCCCTGCTCTATGCCATTATCATCTTGGAGACCTTACTGTTACATACCCAAGCAATGCAAATGACTGATATTATAATTTATTCCAAGGGTAGGGACTGTTTGTTTGTGGCCCCCCTGAGATGGTGGTTGAGTGACTAAAGAGAGGGAAGCCAAGATCAAAGAGATAATAACAGATACATACAGTTGGTCACATACACCAACGTTTTTTGCAGCAGCCTCCTATTCAAAATTTCCCATCCTGCCCAGCACCACTCAGCGCTGAATCTCAAAGCTAAGTGTGCTTTCTGACCCATTGTTTTTTAGGTTCTTACATCATCTTTTTAGAGCCCTTAAGTTGGTGAATTACCCTTTTTTGGCAGTGACTGGCTTTTCACCCAATATCTACTTCTCTTTATTCATCACAACTTTTATCACTCATCTCAGTCCCAACTTGAAGACCTCCATACCAAACGTCTGGATACAGAAAAATGCCTGTTTCTTACATTTCACCTTTTGTTCTCTCCCATCATTCAAACATCTCCTGAAATATAACATCTTCCCTAAGATCTCTGTAACTGGAAGAGAGGCACTGATTCCTCATATCCATCTATCAACATGTAAGTGTTACTCATATACATTCTACATATTCTTTCTTAACCATGACACTTTATTCACTTTACACTTTTTTACTTGCAGACAGTGTAAATACTCCACTAGCTGAATTTATACATTTGTTTTTATTTATATGTTCTTGTCATTGCAGCTTCATGCTCTAGGGCACTGCCTAGAACTTGAAAAGCAATAATTATGTTTTTCTTTTCATTATAAAAATAGTACACGCTTATTTTTTTAATTTTTGAAAATGAGGAAAAGTAAGACAGAAACCAAAAATCACCCATATTCCACCACTCGCTATTGAAAAACTCCTTTTTCTTTTAAAATTTCCCCCTGCAAATTATTGTTTGATTTACTTGCTGTGCGTATAATTTATATAGTTTTTTTTTAGTTTACATAATCATATAAGCCTTTTTTTCCTTAAACATAACTTTAACACCTGCATAATATTGCATTCTAGAAGTTTACCAAAGCTTATTTAACCATTACTCTGTTCATACTATAAATAATGATCCTATAAACATTTTTATGCATAAAGTTTTTTTAATTGAGAATTATTTCCTTAGAAGTGATTATCAGAAGTGGGTCAAAGCGTTTTGAACACTTTCTGATATCTTTTGCCTAATTGTTTTCAAAATAGCAATGCAGGTTTACATTCTCATTGTTTATGTCCCTTTTTATCATAACTCCCCAGCACTGGATGTGTTATTATTAACATCTTATCTCATTGTTATGTTAATGTGCATATCTTTGGTTACTACAAGGTTCAATATTTTACTATATGTTTGTTTTTACTACTTGTTTTTCTTTTTCTATTAATTAATTTATGATCTTATTCGTCCACTAGATCTTAGAATTTTTTGTTGATTTGTATGAGTGTATACATATATGTATATATACATATGTCTTTAGGATACTAACATTTGTATTATAATTGAAAAAATATGCCATTTTTTCTTTATTTAAAAATTTTGAGTGTATTTTTGACAATCAAATGTTTACTTTTAAAAAATTCTGTCAAAACTGACTTTTTAAATAATTACTTTTACTATTTTTATGTTTAGAGATTCTCTCCACCTTCCAAAAGTTATATGTATATTTCTATTTTTTTGTCTTCTTCCCCCAAACCCCCACGATGGCTTGTTTCTTTTCTTTTTTTAATTCCAATTGAAATGTATTTTGATATATTGAATATATTGAATATATTGAAAGAGAATCTAATTGTATTTTTTCAAATTGCTAAACAATTCTATCAACACCATTTATTAAATAAGCTTGTCTTTTCTTATTATGCTTTCATTATCTTATATTAATTATAACATTTACTTGTATTTATTCCTGAACTATTGTATTTCATTATAGACATGTCTATTCCATTAGCATAATAATATAACTATAGTTATGTGTTATGTTTTAATAGCCCAGATAAGCTACTTTCTTTGTTAGTTTTCTTTTAAAATAAGTTTCTAACATTTTAACCAGTTATTCTTATGTATGATTTTTAGAATAACTCTAAGTATTTCCCCCACCTCCCTTCCATACCATGGTCTTTTAACTGAAAATATTTTAAATTTATAACTTTATTTAGAAAGAAAATCTTTATGATATTCCACTTTTCCAATCAAAAGTTAGTAACTTTTCCTCAAAATTTTCAAAAATATGTTTTGACAAAGTTTTTTAGATTTTATCACCTGGGCCACATGTATTTCTCACTGGGATTATTTCTGGGTATTCTAAAATTTAGGTTGCTGTCCTGAATAGGAACTTTGTTTTGATTATTTTATGATTATTGTTAAAAAGGAGTATTCTTGAGTATGAGATATTTAGCATCTTTTACCCAGTCATTTTACTGAACTACTATTTGGTCTATAAAATTTTCAAATTGTTTTGAAATTCCTAAATATATATTGATAACTACCATTTTTCACTGTGTGAAAAACGTCATTATTATTCATTGTAAGATACATAATTATTTTGCATACTACCCAAAAGAGGAAACACTAACAAACTGTGACAAATCATTGATTCTAAGATGTATCTCAATTTTGGAGAGGTTAAAACATGAAAAAGGGCAAATCGTAGATTTGATAAAATGTCATAGATTTCTAAATAATGATGTTTTGGTTTCTTTTTCAGCAATAATCATACCTCACATCTATGTGAGGTCTCAGTGTCTTAGCCAAAGCAATAGAGGTAGATGGCAGGTATCCTTGTCCTTTGCCTGTTTTCCACAGAAATAATTCATCTTTAAGCATGGGGTTAACTTTTGATTAAAATGAATATTCTTCATCATGTTCAGACAGTATCTTTCTATTCACTAATGTATTAACCTCAGTCAACTACTTTGTTTCTACATGTGCTTTTATTTACTTAAATTGTGTCACTTTTTAATTGTAAATTTAGTTAAAAAGGAAACCTTTGATTTTTATAGAAGGAAAAACAGAATCACTTTCTATAAATGAAAGGTAACCATAAAAATAAATAAAATAACACAAAACAATATTATAAAATTCTGTTTACTTACTGTTGCTTGCTTAAGGCTCTGAGCCTAATGCCAATCCTTTCTTATTTTCTTTCTTAAAAGGGCATCAGTGTTAGAAAAGTGTTAAAGATATATATACTCATTCACCAAACTGAAACCAGATTACAAAGAGAATTGAAATAGAGTAACTTTCTCACTCTATTTAAAACTGACAGAGTCACATGTAAAACCATCTAGTCAATCAGTTTTTAAAACTTTGTTAGGAATGTGTTTCATATATGATCACATGCTTTTTTTTTGGTATATATTGAGGTTATTTTACAGCTTTTATTTTACTTAAACTAATGATTGATATATGTATCATATAAATAAAGTTTCTAATATTATGTTACCCTATAGGCCTGGAGATAAATATAGGCATGCGTGTGTGCACACACACAAACACACAGGTCATTCTATTATATGGTTGAATTCTTTTTTCTAATAGTTTATTTAAGATTTTCCTATTTGCATTTATAACTGTATTGCCAAGGTTTTAGGAGTTTAATTAGGATTGTTGCAGGAAACAGAAACCAACTTAAGCTAATTTAAGCAAAAGCAGAAAGTCTAGTTGGGCATCAAGAGGGACTGAAACCAGGAGTTGAGAACCTCTGAAGAACTAATGATACTCTGTCAGTCTGTCCAGGCCTAAATGGTGCTCATCTCTGCTCCTTTGTGGATCCATGTTATTCTTTTCCCTCAGTTTGGGAACTGATTTTTTTTTCTACTTCTCCCTACACATAATCCAAATATAGCACCTTCAGCATCATATACATACAGTGAATTTAAGTACTAACAGAGGTTGAGAAGCATCTCTTGTTCCAATCTATTCTGTAAATTTTACATAATTATTTTTTGAACAGTAAATACATGCGTAGGACATGTAAATCAAAAACTACAATATGGTGTACAGTGAAAAGTAACTCTTACTCCCACATTTGTCCTCAAGCCACTTAGTTTTTAACACAAAAGGCAACAGCTCTTCAGTTTTTTGTATTCTTTCCATGAGTATGCAATGATTCATATTATGTAGTCTTTTCTCAACCGCTTTGCCCTCCCTGCTCTTAACAATATGTCTTTTTATTTTTTAATTTTCTTTTAGGTGAGACAAACCTTGGTTGACCTTACAAATTGCAAGGACCTTGTCAGCTTACCACCCTTATTTTTTATTTTTTACACCTACAGCACCTGGTCTTCCTAGGTGGTCTCCCATCCAAGTACTAACCAGGCCTGACCCTGCTTAGCTTCCAAAATCAGATGGGATCAGGTTTGTTCAGGGTGGCAAGGGGGTAGACAATGATATAACTTAAAGGTTGTTCGTTTTCTGTAAATATAGAACTGTCTTATTCTTTTTAACAGCTACACAGTAGTTCATTTTTTGCATGGGGAACAATTTAACCAGTACCCTACTCATTTACATGTAAGCTGGTTCCAATCTTTGCTATTGCAAACAATGCTGCAATGAATACTTTTGCGTATAAGTTCCTCCTGAGTTATTTTTCTTTGTTAAATGATTTTTTCAGTCAATAATCGAGCTTATTTTTCTTTTTGTTTCTGCAATGATTTGGATTTGGAATAAAGGATTCTTGTTTTTAGTCTGGTAATAATTATCTTTATATATATCTTTAAACATATACAATGTTAAATATACATTTTTATTATTACAAAATTAATAATAAGACTATAAATTTTGAAAACTTTCTATCTGGATGAGAAATTTAGCCCATTTTTCCACCCAACTTTATCTTTCTTCCTTTTTTTAAGGTTTTACAATATTAGCTTTAGGTTTGTAGCTAAATTAAAACTAATATTTAAATTTATTTCTGTATGTTTAATTTCTATATTTGCTTCTAATCCTTGTAGAGAATCTGTTATGAATTTTAATTTTTACTCATTTTTTAAGTGGTCTAGAATAAAACCTTAAATAATTTTAAAATGAAGAATACTTAGGTGAGATCTGGCATATCTCTAAGAATGTCTGTTATCCTCCACATCAGTGACAACATGGATAGATATACTTTTTTGTTTTGTTTTGGTTCACTAATTTTGCCCAAAAAGTTTTACTACTTTATAGAGAACACTTTCTTGCTTAGCTCTTATAGGATTCTTTGTGTATTTCTGAAATAAAAAAACTTCACAGAGATAATCGTAGTGGTGGATCTCTAGTCATAATTTTTTCTGAAACAGGGAACTCTTTAAAAGAGTCAGGTCTTTTTTAACCTGAGAAAAATTTTCTTTTAATATATTAGTTTATTCTGTATGCTCCATGTGTCTCATTTCTTCTTTATGAACATCTATTACCAATACTTAAGATCTCATCCCTTTCCTTTTTATCTCCCTTTACTTCTCTTTGTTCTTTTCTTCTACATTCTAGGAAAGCTTCTCAAATTTGCCTTCTGAAACACCGATTTAATATTTTTTGTTTATTAAATTTAAATTTAATTTAATTTAAAAATAAGTAACATCCTAGTGGTCCAAAATTCAAAAGATAACAAAGGGTATACATTGAAAATCTCCCTCTCACTAATCTGTCGCCACAACCCAGTTCTCCCCCACCACAGGCAATGTCATCAGTTTCCTGTGCAACATTCCTGAGAGATTTTATTTTTTACATATTTATTTATTTTTACATGCTCATAATAATCTTAATTCTTTGCTATTACTACATAAATATTTGTTTTTTAGTTTATAGCCGAATAGTATTTTATTGCATAAATATGCCATACTATTTAGTCAGTGCCCTATGTGTGGATATTTAGGGTTCCCCCCATTTTTTCTTGATATTACAAGTAGTGATTAATGCTTATACAAATTTCTTTTTCTTCCCTCCTTCCTTTTTTCTTTTCATCCACACAATTTTAACTGATTAAATTGTATTTCTTTGTGTTTACCTTTGTACTATTCATTACACTTCAACCCCTATTGCTAGCTTTGTCTGCTTTAGATGATATCTTTTGACCCCAGCTAAGGGTCACCAGGGTAAGAAAATCAGCATATTTACATTACTAACCACCTTTTTTTTCCTTTCCTTTCCTAATTGTTGTTAATTTTATCATTTCTACTCCATATGGGTTTTCAACATTATGTTTTGTAACCATAATCACAACATTTGTTTTGTTCTCCATCCTAAATTTACATAGATTTGACACTAATGGCCAGTCTTTAGTTATAGTTTCTTTTTTCCTTGTATTTCTATCATTTTTGCCTTCATCTGATTACTTTTTTTTTGTTTTTGTATTGCTTTATTTTTTAGAACAAAGTATCACATGAGCTATATTTCTCCATGTAAAGAATTTAATTATTTGCAATACTTATGAGCTAGGGGTTCTTTTGTACAAACCTGGAAGATTTTTTGCACTTAGAAGTCTAGTCTGTTTTCATCTCAATCTGTTTTTATTCTCATTTTACCTGCTTTTTTTTTTTTAAAACATACTGTTCATTCTCATAGGTACAGATTATTTTAAAAGATATAATTTGTATCTAGTAAAATGGTCAAATCTTAAGTGAACAACTCAGTGAGTTTTACATATGTATACACCCGTGTGAACACTAATCAAGTCAATTATAAAACACTTTCAACACTCTCAAATATTTCCTCTTTTCCTTCCTCATAAATCTTTCACCAGGGTTAAGCAATATTCTGATTTCTATCACCATAGATTAGTTCTACATGTTTTAGAATCTCACAGAAATGGAATCATATAGCATGTACTCTTTTGTGACTGAGTTCTTTGGTATTTAGAATTTTTTTTGGCATTTTTTATTGTGGTAAAATATATAAAATACAAATTTACCATTTTAACCATGTTTAAGTGTACAGTAAAGTGGCATTAAGTATACTCACATTGTTATGCAACCATCACCACCATCTACCTCTAGAACTTTCCAACTTACTAGACTAAAATTCTGTATCCATTAAATATAAACTTCCCATTCCCTATATTGCTTTGCACTTGACAACCACTATTCTACTTTTTGTCCTATGAATTTGACTATTCTAGGCACCTCATATAAGAATAATCATACAATATTTGTCCTTTTGTATCTCACTTATTTCACTTACCATGTCTTTAACTCATCCATGTTGTAGCATGTATAAGAATTGCATTCCTTTTTAAAGCTAAATAAAATTTCTTTGGACATATATACCACATTTTGTTCATTTATTTGTCAATGGAAATGTAGATATAAAAAAGTAATAATCTTTTAAAGTTTTCTTCCTGTTCCTATAGTAAATCTCTTAGGAGATTATTTTCCTGGTCTTATACTGCAAAAATGTATTCCATAGGTCACCCTCCCCGCCCTCCCCTGCTCCCTCCCCACCATCATTTTCTCAATTTTGGATTGGGAGAAAAATATCTAGGCCTAGCATTTGAAAATACATAAGGTGGGGAGTTTTGCTATTAGATTAGTTACTGATGGACTCTTCTCTAACACTCTGTGATTTGATATGCACCAGCCTTATTCCAGTTTTTATTACTTAACAGTCATTTATCTTGAAATTAAATAGAATTACTTCATGATTCTCTATTAGAAAGAGGATGTTTAACTTAGAGAATTTATACTCTTCTTTAATGATATTGAGTGGTGTATGACAACGCCTTTGCCGGCTTTCACTACTTCTAAGGTTTCTCTATTTCTACCTCATCTGAAATGTTTTGCCTTTGAGAGGAGTACATATCTCAAGGTCTCCATTCTCTCTCTCTTCTTTTAATTTAAGGTTTTTAAAAATTTTTTTATTAGTTTCAAGTATACAGTACATTGGTTAGATATTTATATAGTTTATGAAATGATTCCCCTAATTGCTCCTTCTCTTCTCTGGTTTTCACCTAGCCAATATATTAATGCTAACTGCATTCCCTATGCCATGCTCCTCATCCCTGTGACTATCTATCAACTACTAATATGTATTTCTTTAATCCTTCACCCCATTCTCTCTTCCCCCAAAATCCCCTCCCTTCTGTCCATCACCAAATTGTCAGGGGTTGTGCATTTCATCTCTTTGTACCTCTTCATGAATATGTAATGAAAGATTGGAAGAACTATTAAGTGCTATTATTATTAAGCCATCATCCTAACCCTAAAGTGTGGGCCCAAGATTGTTTTACTTACTTAAATAACCTGTGTGTTGTAAGACATGCAAGGAAGAGTCTCTTCTCCCACTAGCTCAATACCTTAAATGCAAATATTATGACAGTTTTTTGTTTTAAGTACTTGACATTTTCAGGAGCCTCATAAAAAACAAATATTCTCCAAAGTGATAAAACAAGTCACTATCATCTTGGTTTGAAAACTTTATGTCATCTAGCAAAGCTAGTTTGCTTTGGCAGTAAGAAAATTAAGCACTGAAGTTGATGACAGCTATTTTCCAGTATTCTGACCAGCACTTTAAATCAGGGGAGCAGAAACAGTTTTTCTGCTCTGAACTTTCCCTAGGGTGTTAGACAATCCCAGAAAAGTCCTCAGTATTTCCTATCTAGAGTATCTTAGCTATTTTACAAGCATCAGTGGAGAAGAGTTGGAAAGTACCATCACATATGACTACTGCTGATCATTCCCAGGCTCTTTACTGTAAATTGGTGGCTAACATGATTTTTTTTATCATTGTAAATCTTAATTGTTCTGAGATCTTATGACAATCCAATATGAAAACTGAATAGAAGTGGGCTGCTCTAACTGAAGGAGGGAGTCCAAGCACTATTACTTTTGGCCCTGAGAGGGCTTCATGGAATTCCTAGAGCTCAGAGTAGCATAATTTCTAACTCACTATCCTAGACATCAATAAAAGATGTTTGTGTAAGGCTGAAGAAGAGTATGAGAAAGGGCATTGAGACATCTCAGCATAACTAGAATGCTTGAGTTCTGATTGGTCTTTAAGAAAACACTTGATTGTTGTCTATACTTAGCACTCTTACCCATTTCCTACCTCAGGCAACTACTGAGGGAGTTCCATTAGACTGTGTGATCTCTAAGACCTCAGTTATCAATTATCTTAATTTCTCATATCTTTAGAAATATCCTTAGAAAATTTTTTTCTTACACCAAATATCAGGACAAGGCTTCCAATTCTGACTAAGAGAGTATATACATGATGGCCTATCAACTCTCCTGATTACAGCTAAAAACTCTGGGCAAAATACACAAACACAGTTACTTAAGGACTGTTAAAAGTTAAAAGTAAATAAAATCAGGCCTATTGTGGTATGCAGTTAAACTTGAAGCAGTAACACAATTTGAGAATGAGCTTTCCATTCCCTCCCCCCGCTTTTCTCCTATGGTTTTGCATCAAGGACAGGCCCCAAATACAGAACTGCTCAGCAGCAGTTATATAGGCAGTTAAAACTCTAAAAGAAACCTCATCTTCTTTGCACAGAAGAACTGAGAAATGGGTCTCTGTGGGGCCAAGAGTATGAGAGGAATCCTGGAGAGAAATCAGCTGGAGACAAATATAAGTCTCAACATTGTGTGTATAGGAAACTATACAAGTCCCCAGTTTACCCTTGAATTGCATATGCATGGGACAGACCTAAAGCAGCATAGCAAAATTTTGAGAAAGGAACTAAGATTTAAACCACTAATCAGGTCTCAGACTAACCTTTTAGAGGTGTATGTGTTGAACAGACCTAAAGCAGCATCGACAAAATTTAAAAACTGAACTGAGATTTGAATCATTGCCCACAGAAAGTGATTTTTTTTTTTTGCTATTCTAACAATCTGTTCATTATTTATTTATTTCTCCACTGAAGCATCCCCCTCTCTCCCCGCCACACACACACACACAGACTAGGGAGGTTACCTGAGGTTACTTGAGGCTGGTCAGTCTGGAGTCTGAAATTTGAAAAGCCTACCTCAATAACTTTGTGGCTTAGGTGGGGGCATAGTCTAGGTAGAAGTGGTGTCTCCTTTTGAACACTGCATAAGGGAACCTAGGCACACCCATAAAGGTGGCCATACCCTGGAGGGTTGACTGGCAGGTTGGAAGACAGATTCTTTGATAAAGGAATTCATACTTCAATAAGGGGCTGGGAGCTGGCTGGGAGTGCTATAGAGGTGAGAGGACTTAATTTAAGAGAGTCGTTATTTGTAGGTTGCAAAGAGGAACAAAGAGAATTCACTATACTTTACTGTACCGGGCCATCTACAAGATCAGTACAGGCTGCTGTGTCTTTACTATCACAAGGGGAAAGTGATAGAGGCATCATAGATAAGGAGGCATGTAACGATTAGGCCAAGTACCCCTGCAGCGATTGTGAAGCGATTTTCTTTCTTATCAAGGACAACAATGGAAATGATCATGTAGAGGATCCCTGTCACAAAGCTTCGGAAGAAATCACACCAGGGCCAACTGATGAGGTATATCTTGGTGTGCAGATTAAATGAGTAGATGGCAAAGAAGAAAACAGCAATGATCAAATGACCTGCAGACAAGGAGGAATATGCTGGTGCTGAGACACTGAAGCACAACAGAATCACCAAGCAGAATATAATCTCAGCAAACAAGAGAACTCCCTTTTGACTGCGTGCGAAGTTGGTGCAGTTGGCCCAGTAGCTGGGAGCTGAGCCACGCTGGGAATCCTCCATGGTGACGTCGGAGTCCCTAGGGGCACAGAGAATCTGTTAGCTTCCTGGCAGGTTCAAGGACGCTGCACACCAAGACATCATGCTCACTGTCTAAAAAGTGATTTAAAAAATTTGTAATATGAAGCTAACTGGGCTGATCACCTGCTAAAAGAATAATGGTGATAACAATAATAACATCTCTTAGAAAATTTTTAACATGATTCATATCTACATAATTTACTATTCAAAAAGTCCAGAATACAATTCAAAATTCTTGATAAACAAAAGACCAGATAAATGTGATCAATTATCAGGAGAACAGACAATCAACAGATGCCAACCCCAAGATGTCACATATGTCAAAATTATATACAGACTTTATTATTTTTATTATTTCTAATTTTTAAAATTACAGTTGAGATTAAATATTATATTGGTTTTAGATATGCAGCATAGTGTTTACACATTCCTTTAACTTATGAAGTGATACTCCCACCTCCCCTTGCCCTTCCTTTCCCACCCCACCCTCATAATTCTAGTACCTACCTGGCACCATATATAGTTGTTAAAATATTATTGCATATATTCCTCATGCTGTATTTTACATCCCCATGACTGTTTTGTAACCACCAGTTGGTACTTCTTAATCCATTCCCCTTTTTAACTCAGCCTACCAACCTCCTCTCCCCACCTGACAACCATCAATTCATTCTCTGTATCTATGAGTCTCTTTCTGTTCTGTTTGTTTTGTTCTTTAGATTCCACATAAAAGTGAAATCACGTAGTGTTTCTCTTTCACTTAGCATAATACCTTCCAAGTCCAACCACGTCATCTCAAATGGTAAGACTTCATTCTTTTTTATGATTGAGTAATATTTCATTGTATATATGTACCATTTCTTCTTTATGGACACTTAGATTGCTTTCATATCCTGGCTATTGTAAATAATGCTGTAATGAACATAGGGATGCACACATCTTTTTGAATTAATGTTTTGGATTGTTTCAGATAAATTACCAATGATGAAATTGCTGGGTCATAAGTAATTCTATTTTTAATTTTTTGAGAAATCTTCATACTATTTTTCATAGTGGCTGTACCAATTTGCAATCCTACCAACAGTAAATGAGGATTTTCTTTTTCTCCACATCCACAGCATACTTGTTGTTTGGTTTATTGATGATAGCCATTCTGAAAAGTGTAAAGTAATATCTCATGATGATTTAATTTGCATTTTTCTGATGATTAGAGATGTTGAGCATTTTTTCATATCTATTAGCCATCTGTCCTCTTTGGAGAAAAGTCTATTCAGGGTCTCTGACCATTTTTTAATTGGATTTTTCACTTATTTATTTATTTATTTATTTATTTATTTATTTATTTATTTTTGATGTTAAGTTGTATGAATTCTTTATAAATTTTACATATTAGATATATCATTGATGAATATCTTCTCCCTTTCTGTAGGTTGACTTCTAGGTTTTGTTGATGGTTTCCTTTGCTGTGTAAAAAATTTTAGTTTGATGTAGTGCCATTTGTTTATTAGTTGTTGTTGTCATTTCCCTTGCATGAGGAGATATATCTAACAAAGTTTGAACATGGTTCCATAGTGTAGCTGTTAGCATGTCTGTTTTACATGTAGAAGGTCCTGGGTTTGTGCCCCAGTGGAGCCACAGTCCGTGGTGTATGGCCATGCCACCCTGAACAAGCCTGATACTGTCTGATCTCTAAAACTAAGTAGGATCGGGCATAGTTAGTACTTGGTTGGGAGACTGCCTAGGATGACCAGGTGCTGTAGGCATAAATTAAAATATATATATATATATATATATATATATATATATATATATATATATATACATATAAATTAAAAAATTAAAAAATAATGTCGGGAAGGGGAGGCAGATGGGGGAAAACATTTTAATCATTTCTTCAATTAAAAAATATAATTAATTTAAAAAATAAAAATCATTTAAACATAAAAAAAGTTAAATTAAAAAATAAAGTAAGGACACCAACAGCAATGTCAGAGAATTTATTGCTTATGTTTTCTTCCAGGAATTTTGTGACTTTGAATTTTATATTGAAAATTTTAATCCATTTCGAGTTTATTCTTGTACATGGTATAAGAAGGTGGTCTGGCTTAATTTTTTTGCATGTATCTGTCCATGAAAAAAAAAAAACATAGCAGTTTAAAGGTTATAGGTGAAAGAAATCAATTTTCTTACTATGTCTGCCAAACAGGTGGGCAACTGTGGAAGTTCTCTCCAGGATCAGTAGTGCTGGCAAACACTATGTTTTATGTTCTCCTACTTCCTTTATAGCCCTGGGTAGGAGCACTGTTCAGGTGCTTAGATTGGCTTTCCAAGATTGTCCTAATGCACCTTGGGACCTGTCCTAACCAGTTTCAACAGTTTTTACAAAGGTGGCCCCAGTATGGCACATCCCAGGACCCCTCAACCTGTGCGCATCCCAGCTCCAGCCATCCCCAAAGGGCAGCCCCACGTAGGGCACCCTTGGACATTCCATCCCACATCTTATCCAGCTCCAGCTGGCTTGTCAAAGCTGCCTGGCACACACATTCTACATAGGGGTCACTCTTACATAGGTCTCTCCTTAAAGACTGGGAGAGGTAGCTGTTTTGCATCATTCATAGACACAAACACAGAACATTAAACAAAATGAGAAGACAAAAGAATATAATCCAAATGAAAGAACAAGATAAAACTCCATAAAAACCCTACTGAGACAAAGATCAGTAATTTACCTGATAAAAAGTTTAAAGTAATGATTATAAAAATGTTCACTGACCATAAGAGAAGAATAGAGGAACACAGTGAGAAATTCAAGAAAGACTTAGAAAATATAAGAAAGAACTTACCAGAGTGGAAAAATACAATAACTAAAACAAACAAACAAAAATACACTAGAGGGAAACAACAGCAGATTAGATACAGAAGAATAGATCAGTGATTGAAAATACAGAACAGTGGAAATCAACCCAATTAGAACAGCAGAAAGGAAAAGGAGTTTTTTTTTTTTTTAAAGTGAGGATAGTTTAAGGAACCTCTGGGACAACATCAAGCATACTAATATTTGCATTCTAGGGATCCCAAAGGAAAGAGAGAGAGAAGGGAGCAGTAAACATATTTGGAAAAGTAATAGCTGATAACTTCCTTAATCTGGGAAAGCAAATAGACATCCAAGTCCAGGAAGCACAGAGTCCCAAAGAAAATAAACTCAAAGAGAATCACACTAAGATATGTTGTAATTAAAAAGAGAAAAGTTAATGATAAAAGACAGAATCTTAAAGGCAGCAAGAGCAAAACAATTGGTCACATACAAGGGAAACCCAATAAGACAATTAGCTGATTTTTCAGCAGAAAATTTTCAAGCCTGAAAGAGATAGCAAAGTATATTTAAAGTGCTGAAAGAAAAAAACTTAGAAGTAAGAATATTCTATCCAGCAAGATTATCAATCAGAATTGAAAGACAGATAGTTTTCCAGATAAGCGAAAACTAAAAATGTTCATCATCAATAAATAGTTCTTAAAGGAACTGTTAAATGGTCTTATTTAAATGGAAAGTAAAAGACCATAACTATAAATAGGAAAAGATATGAGAAAAATCTCATCAATAAAGGCAAGATATAGTCAAGGCAGTAGGTCAGCCACTCAAAAAGCTAGTATAAAGGTTAAAAGACAAAAGTAATACAATCAACTATAACTGAATAAGTAGTTAGGGGAGACACAAAATAAAAAGATGTAAAATATGACATCAAAAATATAAAACATGAAGGAGGACTAAAAATGTAGTCCTTTTACAATGTGATCTAAATTAAGTGATCATAAGCTTTAAATAAACTGCTATAATTATATCTATCTATAGCTCTATCTATATATCTGTATCTATAGCTATAGCTATATCTAGATACATAGATACAGATATATAGACATAAAGATATAGATAGATGATAGATAGATAGATATAGATATATATGAACCTTATAACCACAAACAAAATATCTATAATAGATACACACACAAAAAAAATAAAAAGAAATGAATCCAAACACAACCCTGAAGAAAATCATCAAACCGTAAGATGAGAGACCAAGAGAAGAAGAAAGGAACAAAGAAAAACTACAAAAACAACTAAAAAACAATTTTAAACATGTTGATAAGTACATACTTATTAATAAATAGATAAAAAAAAACAAGACCCATCTATATGCTTCCTGTAAGAGACTTACTTCAGAGCTAAAGACACATAGAAACAAAGTATAGAGATGGAAAAAGATATTTCATGCATATAGAAACTAAAAAAATCTGAGGTAGCAATACTTATATCAGACAAAAAACTCTAAAACAAAGATAAGGAAGGGCATTGCATAATTATAAAGGAGGCAATCCAGGAAGAGAATATGACATTCATAAATATTTATACACCCAACATGGGAACACTTAGGTATATAAAGCAAATATTAACAGATATGTAGGGAGAAATTGACAGTATTACAATAAGTAGGGGCTTTAATACTCCACACACATCAATGGACAGATCATCCAAACAGAAAATCAATAGGGAAACATTGGCCTTAAGGACACATTAATCATAGGTACTTAACAGATAAATATAGAACATTTCATCCAAAAAATTCAGAATACACATTCTTTTCAACTGCACATGGAACATTTTCCAAGTTAGATCACATGTTAGGTCACAAAGCAAGTCTCAACATGTTTAAGAAGACTGAAATCATACCAAGTGTCTTTTCCAACCACAACAGTATAAAACTAGAATCAATTACAAGAGAAAACCGAAAAAAATATAAGCATGTTGAGACTAAATAACAGGCTACTGATCAACCAATGGGTCAACAAAGAAATCAAACAAGAAATTAAAAAATACATTGAGACAAATGAAAATGGAAACACAACTTTCCAAAATCTAGGGGATGCTGCACAAGCAATTCTGAGAGGAAGTTTGTAGCAATATAGGCATATCTCAAGATACAAAGAAAAAATTCCCAAATAAATAATTTAAATTTACACCTAAAAGAACTAGAAAAAACATCCTGCAGTACACAGGACAGTTGTCCAGAACAAAGAATTACCTGGTCCAAAATATCAGTAGTACTGAGGTTGAGAAATTTCTTCTTAGAATAAGGGAAAGAGACAGAGTTAGAAAGAGAGGGGGAGAGAGAAGGGCACAAAAGTGATAGATAAAATAAACTATCCAAAAGAAGACAGACAGGAAAGGAAAGGGGGAATAGGAGAACAACAAAAGCAACATAATTACAAAATATATAGCAAAATAGTAGACTGAAATCCAACCACGCCAATGCTTACATTGAATGTAAATGGTTTAAAGACACCAAATAAAAGCTTGAAGTAATCATTTTGGACTAAAAAAAAATCTACATGCTGGTTTCAAGAAAACCAGTTTAAATATAAGGACTTGAATAAATTTAAAATAAAAGAATAGGAAAAAATGTTCCATTCAAACAATAATCAAGAGAAAGCTATAGTGGCTATTTTAATATCAGACAGCAGACTTTAGAACAAGGATTAAATCCCTAACAAGGGATACAAAAGGAAATTACAGACTTATACAATGGTCATTTTACCAAAGAGGCATAATAAACCTGAATTGGTATGTACCTAATAACAAAGTTTTAAATAAAGTATGTGAAGAAAAACAAACCTTGACAAATTTAAATTCAAATCATATAAAGTATGTTAACCATAGTATAATTATAAATTAACAACAGAAAGATAGTTCTTTTTTAGTTTTGCATGTGGATGCCAAATTATTTGATCACCAGTTGCTGAAAAAAATACCCTTTCACCACTGAGTTTCTGTGGCATCTTTGTTTAAAATCTATTGACCAATTATTTGTGAGTCTATTTCTTAACTCTTTATTCTAGTCAATGAATGGTTATCTTTTACCACTCTTGATAACTTTAGCTTTATAATGAGTTTGAATAAAGTATTATAGTATTCTATTTTAAAGTTGTTTGTCTATTGTAGGTCCTTTGTTTATCCATAGAAATTTTAGAATCAGCATGCTAATTTCTACAAAATACTCTGCTGAGATTTTGATTGAGATTACATTAAATCCATAGATCATATGGGGAGAATTGATATTCTAATAATATTAAGCCTTCAAATCCATGAACACAGTATACCCTCTCTATTTATTTGGGTCTTCTTTTGATTCTTACATTAATAATTTATAATTTTAGCACATATTTTGTTAGACTGTACCTAAATAGCTCATATTTTATATTATTGTATAAAACATTCTTTTCAAATTTTAATTTCTAATAGGTTTTGATATTTTATAGAAGTTCAATTGATATTTGCATATTGACCTTGCATCCTATGACTTTCCTAAATTCACTTATTAGTTCCGGTAGCTGTTTTATACATTCTTTGGAGTTTTCTATTTGTCATCAGCCAATAGAGAAAGATTTCTTTCTTTCTTCTAGATCTATGTTTATTTTATTTCTTTTTCTTGTGTTATTGCACTGGCTTGGCCCTCCAACCAATGCTGGATAGAAGCAATGAGGGTGGACATTGTTCCCTGTACCTGGTCAAAAGAAAAACATTCAACCTTTCACCAATATGTTAGTTACAGGTGCTTTCTATTAAAATTGGGGAATTTCTATTCTTGGTTGGATAAGCTTTTTAAAAATTCAAATATGAATGTTTTTTATATATCTGTTAAGATGATTGCATGGTTGGTTTTTTTTTTTAGGCTGTTGATGTAAATTACACAGAGTTTTAAATGTTAAACCAAAACTCTATTCCTTGGATAAACTCCCAACTTATCATAAAATATTATCTTTTGAAAATATTGTTGGATTCACCTTAGTAACATTTTAAAGTTTTTTTCATGTTTATATTTATATTCTCTTTTTTTGTTTGTTTGTTTCACTATCATGGTAATGCTAGCCTTATAAATGAGATGAGAACGATTCCTTCCTCTACCATTTTCAGGAAAAGTTGTGTAAAATTATTATAATATCTTAAAAGTTTGGTGTCACTCACTAGTGAAACCTGGAGTTTTCTCTGCTGGAAATTTTAATTCATAAATTAAATTTCTTTAGTCGATATTCAGGTTAGTCATTTCTTCTTCAGGGAGCTTTGTTAATTTGTGTTTTTCAAAGAATTAATATATTTCATCTAAGTTATTATATTTCTGGGAATTAATTTTTTTATTATATTCCACTCTTGTCCTTGTAATGTTTGTAGTATTTATAGTGGTGGCCCCTCTTTCATTCCTAATATTGGTAATTTATATCTTCTCTCCTTCTTGGTCAGTTTGACTAGAGGTTTATAAATTTTACTAATGTTTTCAAGGAATCAGCTTTTCATTTCTTTTTTTTTTCTATTATTTTTCTGTTTTCAAATTTATTGGTTTCCATTCTAACTTTATTATTTCCTTTCTTCTACTTGCTTTGCATTTAATTTGCTTCTCTTTTTTTTCTAGATTCTTAAGCTGAAAAACTTAGGCTATTGATTTTAGACTTTTGTTTTCTAATACAAATTTTCAGTTCTATAAATTTTCTTCTAAGTACTGGTTACATTTCACAGATTTTTATATGTTGTATTCTCATTCAGTTCAACACATTTTCTAATTTACCTTGAGATTTCCTCTTTGACATGTTTATTTAGAAATGTGTTGTTTAATTTCCAAATACTTGAGGATTTTTCTGATATTTTTCTATTGTTTTCTTGTTTAATTCTGTTTTGGTTAAATAATATACTGAGTATGTGTTTATTTTTTCCCAACTGACTTTTTTATATTGCAGTAAATACACAGTAACACAAAATTTACTATTTTAAATATTTTCAGTGTACAATTCAATGGTTCTAAGCACATTCTCAGTGTTGTATAACTATCACCGCTATTTCTAGAACTTTTTCATTATTCCAGATAGGAACTCTTCACCCATTAAACAATAACTTTCCTTTCCCTCAGCCCCTTTTAATCTCTATTCTACTTTCTGTCTCTATGAATTTGCCTATTCTGTGCATGTTTTTAATACTTTAAATTTGTTAAGATTTGTTTTATGGTCCAGATTATGGTCTACTTTGGTAAATGTTTCATGTGCATTTGAAAAATTTGTGTATTCTGTTGATGGTGAAATATCCTATAAATGTAAATATGGTCAAGTTGGTTGATAGTACTATTCTTTTATACCCTGTGGTTTTTTTTAGTTAAATTGTTCTTTTGGTTTCTAAGAAAAAAGTGTTGATGTCTCCATGTATGATGTGGATTTTCCCTTTAGTTCTATTAGTTTTGCTTCATATATTTTGAAGCCCTGTTATTGGATAAATATACATTTAAGATTGTTACATCTTTTTTATGAGTTTTAATTATATCCCACTTATAATTATGTAATGTTTCTCTTTATCCACGTTAATACTTCTTTTTCCAAGTCTTCTTCAATACAAACCTTTCAGGATCATGAATTGAAAGTACTCCCTCTTACACACCCCAGTCAAATATCTTAATCTAATTTTGTCAGATAACTACATTAGTTAATATGTTTCTAAAAACAGAACTGTTTGCTTTACAAAACAAGCTGAGAACTGTGTAGTGGCTAAAACATATGCCCTCCAAATACAAGGAAATCTCACATTAGCAAAAGAGAAAAATTTTAGAAAGCATTTTATGGTGGTTAGTTAAAATAGTGGATTATATGAAATTTGAAATACTATATGGAACACTCTTCTGTGTTACTACTTACATTTTGGGATCTCTAGGCTGTTTCCTTGTCCTGTACTTCCCCCAAACTAATGTTCTAGTAAACAGCAGTGGGACTGAGCATCAGAGTGACCCCTAATGCCGAAGTACATACACTCCCACTCCTTAAATGCCAACCTAAATTCCTGAGGGACCCAGGATTGACTTGATATCTATTTCTGGATATCAGAATAGTGAAGTGTTTTGGTCATTTTTAGTCCTAACAAGGCAGCATTAGCCATCATAGCTTGTTTTGTCAATGGTGGAGAAAATAGCATCACATCACCACCTATTCATGACTGTTATTTCCCTGGCAAGGAACTTTAAAAAATGAAAAAAAAAAAAGGACTACAAACCAGAAAACATCTCTTACTGCCTAAAAAAAGGGAAAAAAGGGGAAACAAAAGAGAAAACAGAGAGTATCTTTTCTGAGTCTCAACTTTCTCATCTGGCCTATGAGGATTATGATAATGCCTGCTTCAGATAGTGTTGTGAAAAACAAATAAAATAATTAATAAAAATAATTTAAGAAACTGTAAAACTTACAGTAAATATTAGTTATTAATACTATCTCATAGGCATAATAAGATTTATCATCTTAACAAATTATTTTTAATTGAAAAAGTTGATGCTTTTATTTAGCTTACATTTTTTTCAAATTGCTTTTTTACTTTATAAAGTGAAGCAGTTGGCATTTCAGCAATTTTTTTAGTTTTATTGAGATTCAATTGACATACAACACTGTATAAGTTTAGGGCATACAGCATAATGATTGACTTAAATAAATTGTGAGTAAATTATTTAATCTATTAATTAATTAATTTATTTTAAGCTCTTTGGAGTCCTTGATATTTTTTCTTGTTTTTTTTTTCCGACTTTATTGAAATATAATAGATAATTAGTTGCTCATATTTACATTATACAATTCAATGAGTGTTTTAAAATTATAGTTGGCATATAATATTATATTTATTTCAATTGTACAGCATAGTGATTAGAGATCTGTATAACTCACAAAGTGATCAGCCTACTAAATCTAGCATTCCTCTTCCCCCTTACATATTTATTACAACATTCTTAACTATTTTTCATATGCTACACTTTATATCTCCATGTCTATTTTATAACTATCTATTTGTACTTCTTAATCCCTTTGCCTTTTTTTTGTCCTCCCAATCCCCATCCCATCTAGTAGTTCTCAAAATATTCTCTGTATTTATGAGTTTATTTCCACTTCTGTTGTTGTTGTTGTTTATTTTGTTCTTTATATTTTACATGTACTTGAAATCATGCAATATTTGTTTTTATCCAACCCATTTTATTCAGCACAATACCCTGTAGGTCCATCAAGGCCTTTTTCCACCCCTTCCTTTTAGTCTGTGTGTCTTTTAATCTGAAGTGAGTCTTATAGGCAGCATAAGTAGGGGTCTTGTTTTCTTATCTATTCAGCCACTCTATTTTTTGGTTGGAGCACTTAATTTTTTCCATTTGAGGTACTTGTTGATAAATATGTAGTTATTACCATTCTGGTACATGTTTTTTTCTTCTTAAAGAAGTCCCTCCAACATTTCCTGAAATACTGGCTTGCCGTTGATAAATTCTTTTAGCTTATTTTTGTCTGGGAAGCTCTTGATCTGTCCTTCAACTCTAAATGATAGCTTTGCTGGATAAATTATTCTTAGTTGTAGATCCTGGGTTTTCATCACATTGAGTACTTGTGCCAGACCCTTCTGTCCTGCATAGTTTCTTTTGAGAAATCAGCTGCCAGTATCATGGGTGCTCTCTTGTAGGTAACTAACTGCTTTTCTCTTGCTGCTTTTAAGATTCTCCCTTTGTATTTAACTTTTGGCATTTTAATTATAATGTGTCTGGATGTGGGCCTCTTTGGATTCATCTTTTTTGAGACTCTCTGAGCTCCCTGGGCTTGTATGTCTATTTCCTTCACCAGGTTAGGGGAGTTTGCCATCATTATTTCTTCAAATAGCTCTTTAACCTCTTGTTTTCCTTCAGGTACTCCTATGACATGGATAGTTTTACATTTAATTATATCCCATAGGCTCCTTAAATTATTATTATATCTTGGTTCCCTTTTTCTTGCCATTCTGTTTGTATGTCCTTGGCTTCTCCATCCTTTATATCAGTGATTCGATCCTCTTCTTTATCCACTCTGTTTATTCTCTCTAATATATTCTTCATCTCAGATAATGATTTCCATTTCTAACTGGTTCCCTTTAATAATTTCCATTTTCATTTTTATGTTTTTTTTATCTCTTTGCTAAAATTCTCACTGAATTTATCTAAACTTCTCTAAATTTTATTGAGCACCTTTATAACCAATGTTTTGAACTCTGCATCCATTAGATTTCTTGAGTCCATTATTCTTGAAACTCAGTTCTGTTCTCTGATATGGTTTCTGCTTCTTCGTCTTCCTATTTTGGCTGCCTTTCTGTGTCTGTTTCTATGTACTAAGCAAAGATCCTAAGTCTCTTTGTCTTATCAGTGTGGCTTTGTATAGTAGGTGTCCAGCGGCACAGTCCTGAGAGGGTGAAGTATAGCTGCAGGCCAAGTTGAGTCCCAGCCTGTGCCCCTCTGGGGACACCCATTAAGATTTAGCAAGCAATCCACAGATGCTATGCTTATAGTTGCCTCCAGAGGCCACATCAGAAATTGAGGCCAACTGTCACCAGTGTAAATCTTGGCACTGCTCACCAAGCAGCATTGGACTCATGGAGGACACAACTGGATGTGGCTTGGGTAGGGTCTGAGTTGGGGGAGGCAGAGTTTCAAAAAATTCTCTGGGCTGGGTGACCTCTGTTATCTAGTTTGATGACATCTCAGCTATGGCAGTGCTATATCCGCACAATGGAAGTGGGAGGGCTCAACAGAGGAACAATGGATACCCAGCACTTTTGCCCAAGAGAGATCCTTGCCTCCAGCCCTTCGCTCCAACAACTCAGTGTTCCCCTGTAAATGCCCGGTGCCCACATGCAGCCAACTAGGCACTGGTGCTCAGAGCAAGCAGGTCCGTCACCACAAAAGTCCGCACTCCAACTAGTGTCTTTCAGAGGCATTTGGAGCTGCTGGCTGTTGCCTTAGACTTTGTCCCACTCAGCCACTCAGGGACAGCCTTACGTCTTTGCCCCTTCCTACTTTCTATCATTGCAGGGTGATTTCTTATTTTTCTCCCTAGTTATAGAGCTTCTGTTCCTTTAGATTTCAGGCAACTTTGCTTGCTGTTTGCTCTGTGTTTCTGTCATAACTTTGATGTGGTCACAAGAGGGATGAATAAAGCCTCTTGAACAAATTACTTTTTAAAGTCTTTTATCCTTTATATTAATTCATCTACTTTATATTTTCAACAAAATGATTTAATCTATCCACACTATTTTCAATGAAGCCATATTCATTTAAAAGTATTTTAAGAATACAAAATATTTCCACAAATATACATGGTACATCTTATCTTTTAAAGACTAAATTTGAAAAGCTAAAAAGCTTTCCTCAGCTATTTCTAAAATACATTGCCTCTAAATACCAGTCTTCAAGTTCTCAGAATTCATATACAGTCATCACTACAGCCCAAGATATATAGTCAGCATTTTATAGTCTATGCACAGTATAGTTATAAAATCCCTGCACACTTTGTGTAGTTTTTAAAATACATGAGGTTGACAAAAATAATTTAATAAATTATATTTTAAAATAATTTATTTAGCATAAATTATGCTAATTATTTTAAATTATTCAGCATAATTTAAAGATTTTAGTGTGCTTCAGCATCATCTTTTTGAACATTATATATTGACATGAACATAAATGTTCATAGAAGTTATAGGAAATACTGTTAGAAACATAACCTGGAAAACTAAATTTAAAAAAAAGTTATCTTCCCTATTTGGAATTCATTTTGATTGAGATTTTCTTTGCAAATATGAATTTTTTATAATTAAAATATTTAAATATTTGATTGTCTCAATTGCTTGCACTCTGAGTAAACTGGAGTTTTATGTATTTTTCACTAAACAGTGAATTAGGAGAGAGAGAATACATTCATAATGACTAAAAATTGGCATTCGTTAAAGTTAAAAACTAATTTATAAGTGAATTGTTCACTTTATTTTTTAGTTTCTCACTATTAAGTTCTAAGGGCCAGATTTTTAGATTGATGGATTTAAAAATTTTTTCAATTTAATCAAAAATATATTTTGCATTTTTTGTAGTTAAGAGATAAATGCAGATATTTCGCTAAGATATATTATTTATTTTATTTTGTTTTATTTTTATTTTTTTTGTTTTTATTATGGTGACATTGGTTAATGAAATCAGTAAGTTTCAGGTGTACAATTCAACAGTAATATTATTTATTTAAAATGTCATAAATTATATGGAATAAAATGTCAGAGAAAAGTGTTGGATAAATGTAATAATAGTTCATATTGATAATTTTAATGAATAATTAATATATTTACCAATGTTTATTAAGCCCTTACAAAGTGCCCTTTATAGTTCTAGAATTTTATCTGATTATTTTATTTTAATTATCATAGCTTTCTGACTTATCTTTATTTTACAAATAAAGACATTGAGTCTCAAAATATTAATTTATACATGTCAGGAAACTAGTATATGTCAGGAACAATTTTGAACAAGTCTCTAACTTCCCCATCTGTGAATTTGCATATATGTATATGTATTCGTGTGTGTGTCTATCTGAATATACAAGTCTCTATTATTTTCACTTGTATTAAAAAAGGAAACTGGAAATATTTCCCCTTCTCTAGTATCTAATATAAAATTTATATAATTTTTAAGAGTTTTCAAAAACATTGGTGCATATAGTCACATTATGCATCTCATGAGTACATTTATGTTTTTATAGTTGTTTTGCCTCCTTGAAAAAATATTGTTATTTGATATTTTGGATAGAAGTGTGTTTTACTCTAACACAAAGGTATAAAAAAATTTGAAAGTTCAAACTACCTCTGTCTGAGTGGCTAAGAAATCAAGTTTAGACATGCTGTAAAACATACTAAATAACTCACAAATAGCAGTTTTAAGTTTCTTTAGTTTTGAAAAAAATTTTAATAGACTTTGTTTTTTAGAACAGTTTTAGATTCATAGCGAAAATGAATGGAAAGTACAAAAAGTTCCCATATATCCCTGCCCCTGAACATGCAGAGGCTCCCCCACCACTGACATCCTGCTACTAAATGATATATTTGTTACAATCAGTAAACCACATCATCATCACCCAACATCCATAGCTTACGTTAGGGTTCACTCTTGGTATTGTACATTCAATGGGTATGGAAAAATGTATAATATATATTCACCATTATAGTATCCTGCAGAGTAGTTTCACTGTCGTAAAAAGTCATCTTTCTCTCCCCCATAATCCCTAACAACTACTGATATTTTTACTATCTCAATTTTGCCCTTTCTAGTATGTCATATAGTTGAAATACAGTATGTAGCCTTTTCAGATTGGCTTCTTTCATTAGTAATACGCATTTAAGTTTCCTCCATGTCTTTGCATGGCTTAATAGCTCATTTCTTTTTAGTGTTGAGTAATATTTCATTGTCTTGATGTACTATGGTTTATCCATTCACTTGCTGAAGGACATATTGGTTGTTCCCAAGTTTTGGCAATTATGAATAAAGCTGCTTCTAATATTTGTGTGCAGGTTTCTGTGCAAACACAAGTTTTCAACTTTTATTGGTAAATACCAAGGAGTGAAATTACTGAATTATAAATTAAGAGTACGTTTAGTTTTGTAAGAAACTGCTAAATTGTCTTCCAAAGCGGCTGTACCATTTTGCATTCCACTGACAAGGAATGAGAGTTCCTGTAACTCTACATCCTTGCCTGCATTCGATGTTGTCAGCATTCCAGATTTTGGCAATTCTAAGAGCTGTGTGGTATCTTATTATTACTTTAATTTTCAATTCCCTCTTAACATCTTTTCATGTGCTTATATCCCCTATCTGTATATCTTCTTTATTGAGTTGTCTACTAGGATCCGTTGCCCATTTTTTAATCACACATATTAATTTCCTTATTGTTTAGTTTCAAGAGTTCCTTGTATATTTTAAATAACAGTACTTTACAAGATATCTTGCAACATATTTACAAATATATTCTCTCAATCTGACATGTGTGCTCATTTCATTGACATTGTCTTTCTCAGAGTAGAAGTTTTAATAAAGTCTAACTTATCAATTATTCATTTTGTGAATCATGACTTTGATGTCATATCTAAAAAGTCATCACCATCCCAAAATTATAGTTTTCTTCTTTGTTATCTCCTAGGAATTTCACAGTTCACACTTTACGTTTAGATCCATTTAGAGTTAATTTTTGTGAAGGGTGTAAGGAAGGTCTATGTCCAGATTCTTCTTCTTCTTCTCCTTTTTTTTTTTTTTTGCATGTGGCTATCTAGTTATTCTAGCACCATTTGTTGAAAAAATTATATTTGCCCCCATTGTATTACCTTTCCTCATTTGTCAAAGATCAGTAGACTATATTTATCTGAGTCCTTTTCTGGGCTATTTATTCTGTCCCATTGATCTATTTGTGTATTCTTCCACCAATACCAAACTGTTTTGATTATTTTAGCTTTATAGTAAGTCTTGATTAACATTTTAGATCACATACATGTAATATAATTATTGTTATTTTAGAACTTAAATGTTGTATTATTTTGTTTTGTATTTACTCTATTTTGCTTCTATGTGTTCTTTTTTCTACTTTCCAATGCATTACTTGAACATTTTTTATAATTCCACTGTTATATATCTATGGTTGTTTGCACAAATCTCTTTGTATAACTTTTTAATGATTACTCTAGGTATTAAATTTTATGTATATACAACTTACCAGTTTACTGATACTAACAATTTCCAAGTTCAAATAAACTGTAGAAATTGTGCTTATCATTATATACATACCTTTACCCTCCCGTGTTTAATATAGTTGTCTTAAATATTTTCTCTACATACATTTAGAACCATATCAGGCAGTGAGACATCATCCTGGTGGGCCTGACCAAATCAGAAGAACCTTTAAAAGAAGATGGGAATTAGAGATCATGTTCCTACTGCTCTGCTGCCTATGGGTGCTCTCTGGGACCTGAAAGTGATCCCAGACCAACTTCTAGAAAGAAAACAGGAATTTCTGTCTTACTACAGCAAAAAAGTGAATTCTGCCAACAACCTGAATGATTGTTGAGGAGGACTCCAAGTCTCAGCTGAGAATCATAGCCCCAGCCAACACCCTCACCTTATTTCAGCCTGGTAAGACCTTGAGCAAAGGAACCAACTAATCTGTACCTGGATTCCTGATGCAGAGAAACTGTGAGATAAATCTTGGTATTATTTTAAATTGCTAAGTTTGTGGTAGTTTGTTACACATCAATAGAAAACTAATACACAGTTCTTGCTTTTGAGGTTTATTAGGTAGAACTAGAGTACCTTTGAGTTTAGGGCTAATTTTGTCCCACAACTGGGGAAAAACTTTTCTGCCCAATACTCTGAATAATAAGGTTTCCTACTCTGGCTAAGGGAACAGGAACCATTTCTACAAATGGATTAACTCCAAGGATTATTCTTTTTAATCCTTTTGATTATTCTTTCCCCAGGCTCAGGTAGTTTCTTCACAAGCATATGTTAATCAGTGTTCAGATGAAGACTCCAGAGGGAATCTCTTCAGGTCTCTGGAGTTCTTTCTCTTTGCAGCTCCAGTACTTTTCCTTGCAGAAAATAGGTGCCCTGGCCTTCTGAAACTCCCAGCTCTACCTCCTCAACTCAGGGAGATCAGTGGGCCCTGCCTGGGTTCCTTCTTCCTGAGCCATGGCTGGAAACTCTCAAATTTGGGACAATCAGAGAGCTCATCTTACTTGTTCTCCAACTTACATCTATCACTGACTTTTGTTACTTGTGTATATCTTAATACCATCAATTCATATATTTTGTCTGGTTTTTCAGGTGGCTCAGGTGAGAGGATAAATCTGGTTCTTGTTATTCTGACTAGAAGCAGAACTCCAATGCCACACTGTATACTTTTAAATTTTCTGGTTGTCACTCATCATGTTGTTTCTTTTAGATTATCCACTTGATGAACTCCTTATGTCACAAGGACAAGTCAAATGTTGCCTCTTCTATACAGCCTAATCCCAAAATCTAGGAAGAAATATCTCATCCCTTTCTTTGTGCTCCCATGAACCTATTGTATCATATTTCTACTATAAAATGTATCACATTATATCCTAATTTCTTGGTTAGGTGTCTGACTTTCCTTTTGGGATGGGAAAAGAAATAGTTTTGATTCAATGAACATCACATGAATTCCAACAAATCAGATCCATGCTAGGACTGGGGCTGCAATGATAATAAGATATGTTTTGTAATGTTAAGGAATTCATAGCTTAGGGAGGGGGCATCCTTTTAGGCCAAAAAGCAGCCGCAATGCCATAAGAAAGCAATATGTGCAAGATGCTGTGCACTATATGTAGGGAAAAAAAATCACAAATCAGGAGTCTGCCCAAGCATTACAGGAGTATATTCCTCTATCTGAACCTGAGAGCTAATTAAGAATCTATAGGTAAAAGGTTAATTAAAGAGAAATTCTACACTGAGTAACAATAGGTCAAAATCTAGGGAGGTATAGAGAACATGGTGTTTGGGTAAGGGTGAGTAATTTTAACATGGCTATTTCAATGCTATTTTCTTATTTGCATTTTTAAGTGTTCAGAAAAAGTAAACCAAAGTTACTTTATCTCTCAATATTTGTTGAGTGCTCATTTTATGCCATGCTCTGCTAGATTCTTGGACTGTAATGATGAGCAAAAAGAGGCCCAATCCCTGCTCCTATGTAGGTAGCTAAATGCCAATGTCAATTGCTGTTTACTAATATAAAACATACATGTCAAATTAAATAGCATCTGATGACCTTACCGAGGCAGGCCAAGTAAGTAGTTCTTATGATGCCAACACATTAAGAAGAAATTAAAGGTTGAATTTATTTCATCACACTATTAGTTCATTTCTCCTCACTAGTGGCCTAGACATCTGCCTTGCATTCAGAGAATACTAATTAATGCTAATATATTAGCTTCATCAGCACACAAGAATGAAAGAGGGAAGGAAGAAAGAAATGAGAAAGGCTGTTGCCCCTAAAGGCAATGAAAACCTTTTCTTCTCTACCTGCCTTTTTTTGTTTTTGCATTATCCATGCCATTCTTTTTAGTCCATTACATTTAGCTTTGTTAAATACTGGCCTAGAGTGATACTGAGCAGACACTGACTTCCTCTTCTATCTACAGAGACCTGTGTTCATAGAAAATGGGTTTCTCATGGGAACTTTTTTAAAATTTTGATAAGCAATCTAAAACAAATATAGAACAAAAAGGCCTGGTGGTGGGGTGGTTGTTAGGAATGGGGAGATCTGTTGGACCCTGTTACTAAAGAATTGCTGTTTTCTGAGTATTGCATATGTATTTCAAATATGCAAGATGTCATTTTTAAAAGAAAGAGAGAGAGAAGAGTTTGATATTAACTTTCTCTTTCTGCCTTGATCTCATTGAGATATTTTTGGGGGGGGTTGGTTGTCTAATGTATTCTTCCTCAAAAGGGCAGAATCCAGGTCTGATGCAATGTGAGAGAAGGGGTTAGTCCGTTTCATAAACTGTTAGAAAGATTTGAAAAATAGGCAATCTAATTGACTCATACATGGCTCATGGCCATTTAAATGCTTGCAAAATTGCTTCTTGTGAAGTAGTAGTGACCACAGAGAAGCAGAAGTAAAATAAAAGTGAGATGAGAATTCTTAGGAAATGTTTAACAAGACTTTAAAACTCCTGTTAAACATTGTTTTTCCTTATATAGAACTGTCCTTTGGACAATTAAATGCATTTTAATGAGCACACTAAAAGTCAAAATTCACATATTTTGCCAACAAAATAATACTTCTTTGGTGTTGGAAAAATACATTATCTTTTAGAACTAAGTGCTAAAGAGAAACTTTTTTTTCAAGAACTGTAACTACATTGTTACTTGGAGATTTGTAATCTGCTTTACACGTTACTAAAATAGAGGCTGGAAGAACTACTGTGTTTGCTGTTTACATTTAATTAAAGGCATTACTTAAAATAAAATATATTTGGGTATTTATTTAAGCTATCAGCAACATACACATGTAGTACTTTCTCTATATTCATTTTTAACAAAAATTTACTTTTGCTGTCTTCTTTAAGACTCTGTCCTTACATTGATTGCCTTTATCTGATTATTTCTTAGTTTTTCTCTACGTTCTGCTAAAACTTGCCTCATACCATCATTCACATCATTCATTTTTCCATTTCAATCATACTCCAAAAAGTCTCTCATCTGTTTGTGCTTTTTTTTTATTTTACTAACTAACAAAATGTAATCGGCTGAAATATAACACAAAGAATTTATAGTTTTTATCTCTAAATTGGTTGGTTGGACATCAATTTGGAAGTAAGAAATTATTTCCTCCTGTGTAAGATTTCATTCTAAAAGCCTAAGTTTTCATAATGACAACAATATAGTTACTCAACATGTTCTTTGTTACAAACAATTATTTCTCTAGTTATCAAAGATATTTTTCAGACATCTACTTGAATTTTTAAACTAATTTTGTTATTTGTTTTATTATTGTCTTTATTCATTTTCTTAAATACTAATTCACTAGAGCTTTACGATATCATCATTTTGAATCACAATGAAAAATTGAATTTCCTTTAGAGGCTAAACTAAGAGATGACATTCATTATTAAAGTGATTTTTTTTCTCCTAGTGATTTAGTTATGAACAGCTTTTGAACATTTTGTATATGTGTGTATATGACTTACTAGACTATGATACTAATAAAAAGGATTAAACCATTCTAAAGAAAAAAAATCTTATTTAAGTACAATATTCCAATACACATTTTGCTTTTAAAAAATCTTATTTAAGTATTTAATGTTTGTATGGTCATTAAATTTATTTATAATTTTACTCTATATATTAATGTATTATGTGTAATATATATAAAGTTTCTGCCCTGGCCTCAAAAAATTTGCCCTATATGCTATGCCATAGCTAGTTCCAATCATTTGAGATTTTCTATTGGTCTCATGAGATATTTTGAACATTTTCCTGAACAAAAATCTTAACAATTCTCATAGAATTTAGGAATTACAAGTAAAAAATGTGAATAAAAGAAAGCTGCAACCTTTCACTACCAGAATATGACCTGTCCTCTTTTTCTTGGTCTTTATGGCTTAAAACATAGAAGCAGAGATCAAATGAAGTTTGAGACAAATATGGCACTTCTTAACCCAAAGAAGGTAGGGAGAGCAGAGCTATAGGTCATGGCTTTAGCCACTGCCACTTCATTTTTAATCCTTCCTTTAGGAGAGCCAACAATTAAAGAAATATGTCTAGCCCATCTAGATGAAAGTAAATATAAAAACATTTAACTCTTACATTGTTATTCTTTTAGTTTCCAAACATTGGCTGTTTGGCAGAATAATTTGGTTTCCTCTCCACTTCAAGGTTTATGTATATGGGCCTAGTTTTACTCTGGAACAGAAAGGCTGTCACTTCAGTTTGTGGGTAAGCCCTTTACCTGTGTTGACAGAACTCCACAGGGCAGGCCAGGCAAATGAATGTGCTTGTTGCTAGGACACCAGGCTGTTTCCAGGGCAGCAGGCCATTGCTATTTGCTATTCTCTTGACTATTAGCATTACACCTGTTCCTTAAGAATATGCTTGTTTTCCTTCATTATAAAGCAAACAGTAGAAAATAACACAACTGCATGGCTATAACTTCTGTGTAGCTTTCCAAGAGGAATATAATACACCAAAATACAATTTGATTTATGGAAGGAAATTCACAAATCCATACAACACCTAAGCCTTCATATGAATAACACATTTATCTGATTGTTTGAGTCATCCTTATATTTATAACCCACTATGTGCCACAGAAGATGTGAGGCAAAAATGTATACTCTTCTGAGGCCTCCCTAGAAGAATATGTCCTACAGTGCTCATGGGATGACTGTCTTTTTATGAGCTTTTCAAGATTACACGTAATAACTTCTTACGGAACTCACCTTTTCCCTCCCCCTACTAGCGTCTAGTTGTCTACAAAATTGCCATCACTACTGTCTCTTACTGCTAACTAGAGCCAGAACTAGGGGACTGAGGCACAAAATTTAAGGAAGCCCTCACTTTCAGGGTCATACAAGTGCCCTGCTACCATTTACCCAAAGGTGGTAAATACTTGAGTCAAGGATACCCAGATCTGTGTCAAGAACAAATCTCCTGTTACTGATTAAATCGCTAATTTTAAGAGTTCTTAATCTTTCAAATCAATGTTAACTACCTCCTTCATTACTCTAAGGTCAAAGTATCCTAAGACTATAGCATAAATCTATGGGAACTGGACTGGAGAACAATTTAATTGACTGACACTGCCTTATTCAAAACCATACCTTTACCCCAATGCTGTCCAAGCAGGGTTCCTTGGTCCTCCATGTGAACAACCTTTTATGGCCCAAACACTGTTTCTTAAAACATGCTCACACATTCACCTTGGATTCTAGGTGAATAAGGTTCAGGTTCAACAGCACATAATTTCTACTTTTTGGAAAGTAGCTTCACATGATACAGACTCTACCTAATGTGACAGTAAAAGCTACTGTGCCCCTCTCCCAACTAATTCTCTCCAAAACCACCTCCTCCACAAATCCCACCAATAAACCAGTTTAATGTATGTCTTTTATCTGCCAACATCTACATTTCCTTCCAGAGAGAAGACACAGTTCAATATGCAGAACTTTCCCCTCTCCAGCATCTCTGCCCTCCAATTCCAGGAAATCATTAGAACAGGTGAAAAGAAAAGCCTGTCTCAGTGGCCATAACTCTACCAGCAGTACTTTAAAGTCATTCAAAATGTACAAAGACAATCTACTTACTTCAAGCAAAGAACAGCACACAGTCTTTTCTCTGAAAAGATCAAGAGACAAACCATATATTCATGTTTCTGCAGTCAGTTTAGAAAAAATTCTGAACATAGTGAAGGCAGATGATGCCAATGTCAAATGAAGTCTACAACCACTGCTTCGGTGACTGCCTGCTCCACCACCTCCTTTGCAGTCTTCACCTCACCTTAATTAAGCTGGTCTTGATGCCCAAATCAGTGCCACCTTCTCCAGATATCTTAAATGGCAAAGGAATTTTTGTCCACCACAATAGACAAGAAATACCAAAATAGCACCAAAAACCATAGCAAGCCTTATAGAAGACTTCAGAGAGAGACTTTGACCCAAATAAACACTGTGGGTTATTGGATCCTGAGACAAAGAAACCTTACACAAGATCTCTCACCTGCAAGACATAGTCACAAAGCCACTGGAGGGCAGTCCCTGGCCAGAAAAAAACAATTTGACTTCTTCTGGCAGAACACAAAACCAAGTCCTGGGAAAAGAGGTTAGAGATAAAGAACAACTCTTGACTTCAGCAAAGGAAGTACTTCAAACAAACTGGCCAGGGCAAAACTTTCTGCCAGGATCTTCAGGGAGCTCTGGGCCAGAATTTAAAGTAACATCCCCTCCAAAATTCAGACCACCCAACTCTGTGCTTCCTAGGTCATCATCTGCAAATAGCGTAAGCAGCAACACACCCTCAAATCACAGTGGCTATACTCTGGAACTTCCTCTGCCCCCAGTTGGAGGTGACCTCACCAGCCAAATGTTGAGTGATGAAGGGGAGATAGACAGAGCTGAGGTATCCGAGAAGTTAAAACTCTCAGTTCTCCACCCACCACCCCAGACAACTTGTGTTTTGCTCATTCGGGAGTCTCCTCATGGGACAA
Source organism: Macroglossus sobrinus (assembly GCA_004027375.1). Taxonomy (NCBI): domain Eukaryota; kingdom Metazoa; phylum Chordata; class Mammalia; order Chiroptera; family Pteropodidae; genus Macroglossus; species Macroglossus sobrinus. Next base: position 368,977 of record PVKZ01001197.1, on the reverse strand, counting down.
GGGTATTATCTGTTTGATAGAAAATAAGAAGATGGAATCCTTTTCAATTTGCACTAAACTCCATGGTAGAAAAACATTTGAATTCACAGATCTGGACAGAAATCTAAGCCCCAGGGCATAAGGTCCCTTCCCCATTTTCAAGACTTACCTAACCAATTTGCTGTCACTGAGTACCACTGTGGTTGCCTGAATGTCAACTCTGAAGAGCATAATACCCCACTGTCCTCTCAAACTCATGGCCCAAAACCCCAGGCCGTTATGTGCTCAAGCCTGGAGGGATGGCAGGCAGTGGGAACATTAAGAAGAAAGAATGGCCAAGACTCTTTTTTCTTTAACAAGAATTTAACTCTGCATCAGGAGATGCCACACAGTATTCTCTTTTAGCTAGAAAATCCCCTTCTGCAGCAGATGGACCATGCTCTTCCAGTAGCCTACATCACCACCTCTGTTTCAGCATCCATTTTACAGCCTTTTGGCAACCCAATGCTATGTATTTTCTTTCAGCTCTTCTCAGCTCCAGACTCACCTCTTACATAATGACATTAGTCATGCTCTCAACCGCAGCTTTTGTCACAACACCAGACTGAGCACCCTCATATCACACTCCACAGCTTTCTCTCATGTGGTTGCAACCCTCAACATTGTGGACTCAGCCATCAAGGCTCTATCCACTATGGCCCTGATACCAGTCGTCATCCCTTCCCCATTCCATAAGCCATCAAAACCAGAACCAGAAAATCCCCAGAAGTCAAAGACTTGTCCATCTGCTGTAAAGACAAGCCTCCAAGTAACAAAAAGAGGAAGCACAGTCCTGGACTTCTAATCTTCCTCCTTATTCTCCTTGCAGACATTTTTCTCTTCGCCATTCTCAGAACTACTTAGAATGCCAGTTCAGCTTTGAACTCCTATCAGGCAGGCCCTCCCTAGAACAGTCTGCCTGTGTACAACTCAAGCAATGGGTGGAGCCCACTCAGTACCAAACTGGAGCCCTCAGGACAGACCTAGCCACCCAGTGGCCCTGCAGACATATGGAGACACATGGGCTCGATAGGCAGCAGCAGCGACTCCTGTCCCTTCTTGGTGCTCTTCTTTTCAGGGGACCTCTCTCTGGCCTCACACCATGCTGTGTCTTCTATGCTCCTCTCTTTTGACAAATCAGAAGGAAAAAAAAAAGCACAAAAATTCAAGTTCTAGTAGCAAAGCCTGTAAAATCACTAAAATGCCTGGTATTAATAATGTTCACAAAAAGAACTTGCCCAGCATTCTTGCACTATGCCCAGCTCCTCCTCTAGGCAGGTTGGGAAAACTAATAGCCTAGCTTTGTCACAGTCCAGTCCTTCAAGCATGTGTAGCCCAGGACACAGCCGACAAAAATCACAAACAGAATAAGGACTCTTCTATAACAAAACTATGAAGCCATTTCCAAACCAATGCCTGGCCACCCACTCCCACCCCAGGATGTGGTGCAGGGGGTGAGGGTGTTGGGGGTAGTCAATGGGGTGTCCATTTCCTGGGCCTTGCCTGTGGCTCTGGACTTTCTTTTTTTTTTCAAAGACCAATTTTTAGTTTTGGAGAAAAAGAAAAAGGCAAAAGAATATGAATTTGAGATTTACAGAAAACAACAAAGAAACCAAAACAGTAATTGATTATTAGGATATCAATTAGATAATTGAGAATCTGGTCTCTACGGTGCCTGAAAATAGAGCTCAAAGAGTTTCCCTTCTACTTTCCCAGTCAGCTCATCTTTTAAAAGTTTTATTTTGGAGGTTCTCTTAGCTTCTATCAGGGGCAAGTCTTGCCTAAATGGATCTGGACTCCTTTCCCAATACAAATAAGAAGTCCCACACATGTCAAGGAGGTAAGAAAGGGAAGTGAACACTCTCCTTACAATAAAGGTTTAACTATATGAATAGTGAATGCTGTTTCATCGGACTTTGACTTGCCCCAAGATTCTTGTTTTACTTTACATGACCCCGGAAAACAATGATATTTGAATTCTGTTTCTCATTATCTCTTGCCTATACTATACTGCCTCCAGTTTGTCACATTCTGATGCCACAAACATTCTGATCAGATCACTTCCCCTTTTCAAAAACATGAAGATTCCCTAGTGCAGAGGTCGACAAACTATCGCTAGTGGACCAAATCCAGCTTCCTGTTTTTGTACAGCTTGTGAACGGAATGGTTTTTACACATGAATGTTTGCAATGCATTTTTTGGTAGACACACTAACTTTGAGCTCCAATTAAGTAAAATGTGATCCCCCAAAAGAATTTTATACAGTAGGCCTACATTACAAAAAGTATTCTATTGTTTTTATTATATTTTGAATTCCATTTTGGAAATTTGTTTTCTCTTCTGTTTTATAAGTACTACTTACATAACATCCTTGATTTTTGCCTCTTAGCCTGCAAAGCTTAAAACATTTGCTATCTGGATGTTTATTTAAGAAGTTTGCTGGCCTATGCTTTAACACATTCAGAGTAAATCCATATTTTTTAACCTGAGGCTCAAGAGTCTATCTGACCTTTCCTCAGCCTCTTTGCAGTCTCATTCTTGACCCCAACATTTACTTTCACTGACCTATTTATTATTCTACATTTTCCTGCCCATTTTCTTTGTGCTGCTCTCTTTCTCTGAATGTCCTTCCCATTCTGTCTCTTAATATTAAAATCTTCCCTTTTCTGTGAAGTCTTCCATGGTTTCCACTGTCTGGTTATATATTCTCCTTATCTGCTCTATTGCACAGTGTACCTCAAGTATAACCAGTCCTCAGCTAATTAGGGTAATAAGACTATATGTGTGTTTGGTACAAGAATGGAAAAGATAATACAGGCTGTCACAGTCAAAATATTATTTGAAGTGGGTTTGATATAAACTTATTTGGCTACAATTACCTCTAATATATAGAGAGCACGTTTATTACTTGCCCTTCCAACAGCCATTCATCCATCTTTTAACCACAGTCTGGTTTCCAGTCTCAGGTCACATTTTCTGAGAGGTGCTCTACCTTTGGTCTAGGGTGAAATACTTGACTGTAGCTTAAGTTAATCAGTGCCTTACATTTTCTTTGTCAAAGTGGTCAGAGTGGATATAAGACCTAGGCTGATCCAAAGTGAATCTTAAGATCATTATGTGGAACACTTGGAAATATGAAGTAGAAATATTCAGCCCCAGAGCAACCAACTGTCTGAGAATGGTATCAGAATAAAGGAAGTGGAGCAGAATTGGAGAGAGAAAAAAACAGAAAGCTGATAACATATTTTGGTCCTCTATATCTAGCCATATTTGAAACTAAACCAAACTATGGACCTCAAGTTTAGCTTGCCATTTAATTCCTTTTTTTAAATTAACTAGTTTGGGTGAGGATTTCTGTCACTAGGAACCATAAAACCTGATTATAAGAACATATTTGCCAGTCTGTAAATGTTATTCAAAAGTATGACAAGAATACAAATGCAGTTGTCTGGATGAGAGTGTACTGTAAGTGCCTCATACAGAACGTTGGCAGTGGCACTCCATGCTTCCACTGCTCTGTTATGCCATTCTTTTCTTCTCTACCAAGCAAACTTGCAATGTCATACAAAGAGTTACAGAATAAGTTTATTTTTTAAATTTAAAAACAAATGAATCATTTGACCCTCATTCCATATGTAATTCAAGATAACATTTATCTACATATAATTGGAAAGGGATGGATTGTTACTAAGTGACACAATGTGGCAAGGATTGTAGTTCATAACAATACAGAGGTTTTCCATGATTCATCACTGTTTTCTAGTTTTTGTGTGTATGTACATCTATATCTATCGTGTTTGATCTTAAAACTGGTTTAAACCACTTCTGACTTAATGAGAATTAATTGTATTGTATAGAATTGGCCATAGGTAGGTGGTACATGGGAATATTTAAAGAAAATACTTTTAAAACTAGACCTTCTAGCCATAATACAGTAGCGGGAACTAGATTTACAGTAACAGGAACTAGATTTACCCTCCTATCTTGGATAAAATCTATAAAACAATGGTTTTTGGACATTGGACAACAGGCAACACAGGACAGTAGACCCTGAGATAAGGGAACAAATGAAGTGAAAACCCCAGCTCACAGGCCACAGCCCAGTGGGGAGAAACACACAAATCAGCTCACTGGATTGAGAAGTCAGAGCTGGGGGCTTGAGGAAGTCAAAGCAATTACCACACATGGGGCAAAGCGTCAACGAAGAGAGAGCTGCACACATCATCTCTCTCAGAGATTTGCAGAGAAGCCCTTAGTTTTAGGCTGCCTATGAGGAATCCTCAGGCTGAGGAAAGAACCACAGGAAGGGGAAGGACGAAAAATCCCTAGAGGGTTATTTGCTCAGGGCTGAGAATAGCTCATGTTCCCACAGGCACTGGTAAAGTCCTCAGAAGGGCACTGTCTCAGTAGCAAGGTCAAATTAGCCTTAGCCTAGGGACTGTTCTGACAAAGCAGATAAATGGATGCCTGAGGCTGGGGATAGAAGTGGGAGATTTACAGCACACAGGACATTTTTTTGGAGTCATGGAAATGTTCTAAAACTGGATTGTGGTGGTGCAAAATTGTATAGATTTACTAAAACATGTCCAATGGGTATATTTGATCACATATAAAGTACATCTCAAGAATACTTTTAATAGATAACCAAACACATACTCCATGGATACCCCTATAGCATTGAAGTCATCTTCAAATATCTTTTATAACTTGTGCTGTGATTTGGGTATGTGACTGTGTCTCTTCCAGTCGACTTAAGTTAATCGAAGGTAAGGACTGTATTTTAAACACCTTTGTAACTTTTATAGTGGTCAATTGGGTTATCTTAACATAAAAAATGTTGAGTGTTTTATGACATATTTCTTGCTTCCTTGATTTCTAGCTGCGGCCCTTCCTTGCTAGCTCAACTTTATTGCACCCTATATTCTACTACTACCAATACTAGGAATATAAAGATATTATTATTATTTTACATTGTTATAGTGTAAAGTCTGGTTTGAAGGCATTGGACAGCAGGGTCTGAAAAGGCAGACAAATTGAGCAAGAGACAGGACCAATTTTTTTGTCTTATTGCATTAAATATAATGAATGCAGTGTGAAAAAAGAGGAGAGAAGAGGACATTTTGTTGTATTTACTCAAAGTATTCCCCTTTTTCATAGGATATTTCACTCTAAAAGGAGAAAAATATAAGGAGACACATTTAAACATCTACTTTATAGCAAAGAAAAGAAAAAATTAAGTTCTTCCCAGAAACCAGAAACTCTTAATGACCAGGCAATAGGTCATTAACAGACTGAGGTGATCGCATAGGACATCTGTCCCAAGCAGATGACAAAACACATAAAAACTATTTCAAATATAATATTGCTCCGACCTGAAATTTTTTTGGAAAAAAATAAAACCAAGAAAACATCACTGTTCTATATAAACTAAATCAAAATTAGTGCATAATTGTGGGCAAAAGTCTTTTGAAACAGATGGAATTACTTCTGCCACCCCAAACAAACAAATCTTGTCCTAAGTAGTAAGTAGGTGAATCACATATAGCAATATTGTCTGAAATTTATATAGTGTACATACACCTATCTTGATATCATAGTTATAAATTCTTTGACAGTCATCTTTCTCTTTTATTTTAACTTAGAACAACTTCTGATACACTACTTTCTCTATTTTCTCATGTTTCCCCATTCAAGGATAAACAACCCACCTTATTAAAATAAAAACCAAAACTTTAGGAATATTAGTCACCTAATAAACCTGGAGAAAAAAATTCAAAGGAAGTTTAATAAAATAAATTTGGAAGATCCATTTCACAGGAATTGATCCAAATGCATTAATCATTAACAATGCTGCCTATTGAACCCACGTTTCCCAGGAATCTTACTCCTAACACCTCTGTACTGATGTCCTTAGTATTCAAACTCAGCACATATTTATCACCATTCCCTTACTCTCTAGTAGAATAAACATGGCTGACATCAGACTCCTTTGCCTTACTCTATCTTTGCATTTCTGGTCTTTTTCTCCCTTATGGTTTTTTTGTTTTGTTTTGTTTTAGGTGGAGCAACCCTCACAGATTGCAAGAACCTTGTCAGTTTACCACCCTTATTTTGTATTTTTTACACCTATAGCACCTGGTCTTCCTAGGTGGTCTCCATCCAAGTACTAACCAGGCCCGACCCTGCTTAGCTTCCGAGATCAGACAGGATTGGGCTTGTTCAGGGTGGCATGGCCATAGACTCTCCCTTATGATTTTTAAAGGGGAGAATTCTTGGTAAAGTTGCTAAAGTTTTGGCAGGATTTAGATTAAAGTTAGGGGGTAAAAAAACGAAATAACTGGGATTATTCTAGCTCATTTTAATAAAGTTAGTTATATTTTTCTTATTAGGACTTAATCAACTTTCCCATTTATTTATAAGGCTTAATTATGCTATGCACTGTTACATAAAATAATGAGATAAGAAATATATTCTAATTCACTTTTACATTAGTTTGCCTTTATGCCATCTTATTTGTCTTCTCTCATGCTCCTTAGAATTATTAAGTAAGTTTTGCTATAAATTTTGCATAATATACACCAAAATATTGAAAAAAGGCTAAAGATATTAAGGTGTTTTTTTTAAACTAGAACCTAGGTTTAAAATAAAAACTATTTTAATGTTGATCCAATGTATTCAGCAACTTAGCTTCTTTGCTTATGGTTATGTATTTTGTTGTCTCATGTCAACTATCCAGTAAACTACAATCATAAAATTTTTTGATACATCCATAGTCAGACTATATCCACATCAGACCATAAAGGCAGGAATAATCTTATACATAGACAGGCAACCCTCCTTTATGATATATTTAAGGGATCCCAGGAAATGTAGCTCTTTTTGAGTACCTTCTCCATGTGCTGGTTGATGCCTGAAATCCCACTATACTAATAGTAAGTAGAAGTAAACCTAGTAGTGGTAGCAGCAGTAGTTGCACTGACCACATATTAAGCAGGTACTGTATGCTAGATTCTGAGGCTTGCTTTTTATGTTTTATAATTTAACCTGAAATTTTTGCAAGGGAGGGATTATTTGCCCCCAATTTATAGTGATATTAAATAACTTGCTTAAGCTTACTCAAACAATGGAGGACAAAACTGAGATTTCAAGAGGTATGGGGCACTCCAAAGCTTTCTACTGGTCCACATAGCCTTTAAATGGTTAGAATGTCTTTTTGTCATCCAAAGATACAAACAGGCAGCCCACAGATGAATGCAACTTAGCCCTCAAACAGTAGAAGTTTGGTATTTTTTAAACTGAGAGTTTTTTCCACAAAAATTTGAATTGTAAATGAAATATCAGAAGAACACTTGAGCCCACACACCCACTTAGCAACAGTAGGCAGGAGCTGTGTGCCCTCTCTGAGAGAGGTCTGTGTTCTCCTTTGTCTTGGTCCCATCACCTTCCTGCTTTCCTTAAATACCATCCCCTTTGCTCATTTATATCACCTGTCCAGCCCCTGTGACATATGATTCAATTACTACTGCTTTCAATGTAGGTTTTGATACCCTAATTACCTCTTGAAGGAACATATAAAGCCATATTAGCTATTTGTTTTTCATCGGGAATATAGCTGATATATCTTGAGAACAGAAAGGAAGAAACTGTTGGAATTAACAAATGGAAAAGAAGGGTATGAGGACTAAGGGAAGAGGAGATTCTTAATGTCAAGTATAGTTTGTCTCTTTCACAAGTCTTCTAGGAGATGTTTTTGCAAGGAACAGCATTTTTTTTTCTTAAGGAGAGGTGAAACCACTTGTCTGTAAGAGCCCAGGCACAGAGCTCCTGCCTATATATCTTCATCCTGCTGTAGCCAGGCCTCTGGCTCTTCCTCATTCACATTATTAATAATCTTGAAATATTACATTAGTAATAATTCCTTACATTTATAAATCACTTAACAATTTGAAAACACTTTCACTTTCGTAGCTCAGTTATTTTATTTTGGTTCTCATAATAACTCTGGAGGTAGTCAGGCAGGTATTGTTACTCACATATTTCAGATCAGGAAAACAAGTCTTAGGGAGTGAGGTAACACAGTAAATGATGGAGCTGGGACTAGAACCCATTCTCCTAACACAGAGCCCAGCTAAAAATGCCCTTTTGCATTTTATCTTGTTGACTGTGCTGCCTTCTCCCCTGCACAATAATTACCATTTCCTCTTTTAAAAATATTAGCCTAATTGAGATTAATTATACCTCTAATATTAATGTTAAATTGTTACAGCAGCAATAGAAAAGTAAAACAAATAAAATATTATTCAACAATAAAAAGGAATGAATACTGATATATGCTACAACAAGGATAAACTATGAAAACATTAAGCTAAGTGAATGAATCTAGTCACAAAAGTCCACATGTTGCATGATTCCATTTATGTGAAATGCCCAGAATAGGCAAATCTATAGGTACAGGTCTAGTGATACTTTAAAGCTGGGTCCAATGTGGGGTGGGATGTGACTGCTATCAAGTACACAGTTTCTTTTTGGGGTGAAGAAATGTTCTAAAATTGATTGTAAGGATAGTAGCACAGTTCAGTGAGTATACGAAAAACTGTAATAGTATGTGTACTATTTTTCAATAAAGTATGTATATACACACATATATGTATATGTGTATGCTCATACATATGTGTGTGTATATATTCTCTGAAGAAAAATCTTCAATTGCTTGAATAAAATACAAATGCTTAGAACAGCACATACAGCCCTTCATTATCTGGCCTGTATTCATCCTAGCTGCATCTCTTGCCATTTTCTAATATGTACCCAGGAATACAGACATACTAAATGATTTACAGTTTTCTTGATCTCTCTCTGTACCTTTTCAAAAGTTGCTTTTCTACCTAGAACATCCTCATTCCTCTTCTTCCTCTTTCTCCTGTTATTTTTTCAGAACTCATTTAAAATTGCATCTACAAGGAGCTTTTTCTGTACAATCCCACAAGGCTAAGTTAGGTATCCTTTGGTAATTTCTTCTATATTTGTCTGTCTTCTCTATTAGACTATAAGCTCATAAAACCTTATGCCTTATTCTTAATAGCTAGTATAGCATTTGGAACATGCTGGCAATAAATTGATCCAAAAGTATTTATTTATAAATTAATATCTTCATTATAGTACACATTGTATTTTTTGTATCCTTATCTCTTAAAAAGATTGTGAGCATCTTACTCTTATTTATCTTTGTATTCCCCAGGCAACACAATGCCAAATTTATGATAGTTATTCTATAAGAGAATGAATGAATGGATATAATGCATAGTCATTTTTAGGCACCTTAACAAATTTATCAGATATGACTACCCAGAACATAGTTAAGCTTTAGCTATGGTACTTTTTGCTTTTTTAAAGACACTGATATTTTAATGAATTTCTGAAAGCCACAGAATGTATTTTTAAAAAATGACTGCATATGCTGCAAGTGTGATTTAAGTATATATAAATATATCAGTAATTTAGGTTACCTAATTTATAAATAAAAATTTTATTCTACAGAGAAATATTATTTGTAAAGTAATAGGCTTGAGTTGATTAAAACTCACACATAGTTTAAGTAATTTAACAGTTGAACATCTTTGCTCAACAGAAACTAATTCAAAACAATCTGTCTTTGTTTGTAGGATATGATTGAATCCCCAGCAGCAAATAGAATTCACTAGTCCATTATACTAACACAAAGGCTGTTAGAATGTGCATGCCTGGTGAGTATTAAGCACTGACATTCAGGGTCGGGTAGAACAGTGTTTTTTAAACTCAATCAGTCTTTATTACTGAAGCAATAACAAATACTTTCATAGAAATCATCTTTATGCTCATCACATCACAGAGAGTTCATATAATTCAAATCCAAATGGCCATATTCAAATGATCAAATGTATTTTCTATACAAGATAATAATAAAATGTTAATTTTGAAAGCACTGTAAGAACAGTTGATTCAGGAAGACTTATGAGAAATAACCATATTATATATCCATTTACAGATGAGGAAACTAGGGAACAGATATGCTAAGTGACTTGCTCAAGGTCACATCAGTAAAAAATGGCAAAGTCCAAGCTGATAACCAAAGCAATTTGTCTTTAAATTCAGGGTTATTGATGTAGTACATATATACAATAGAATATTACTCAACTGTACAAAGAGATGAACTACTGCCATTTGTGACAACTGGATGGATCTTGAGGTAATCGTGCTAAGCAAAATAAGCCAGACAGAAGAAATTGAAAACCACATGATATCACTTATATGAGAGATATAAATTCAAAAGCAGCAAACAATCATGACAAATAAACAGAGATTCACGAGCATGGATAGGGGACTAGTGGTTACCAGAGAGAAGGGAAGGAGGTGGCAGATAGGAGTAAAAGGAGTCAAATGTATGGTGATGGAAAGAAATATAACTATGGGCAGTGAACACACAACACAATATATATTTTATTTACTGTTGAATTGTACACTTGAAACTTATTGGATTTTGTTGATCAATGTCACCCCAATAAAAAAAAATCCAAGGTTCTTCCCTCTGCACCATACTGCCTGCATTTTTTCAAGACTTGCCTTGGAGAGCTGAAGTCATATGAATTGAAGAGATTATAAAGAAGGATAGGTAGACTCCCCTAACCTCGCATCTGTTGATTATGTCCAATGACCATGTAACTTAATGATGTTAAGTGCCAGAGAAAACAAGTCCCCAACTGGGGTTTCACAGACCTTTCTTTCTGATCTCACAAATTAAATCAGGCCTCTTTTCCTCTTTGGTTAGCAAGGGCACTGCTCCCAGACATTCAAAAGTGAGCCAGAGGGGCTTAAAAGGAGTGAGTTGATCTCGAAAAAAATTGTTCTTTCTGACATTTTAAAGTAGCTAAATTCATACCAGCTTTCATAGTACATATATTATTACTGAGTACTTGCTGTGACCAGTCATAGTACTAAAAGTTAAAATTTTTTTAAAAATTTTATCCTTACCATAATTCAGTGAAACATGTACCATTTTTACCATCTCATTTTGTAGATGAGGAAACTACAACTTAAGGGAAGTTAAGTAATTTAATTTGCTCCAGATTATAAATTCTGGAGGCAGAATTCAATCTGAGAAAAACTCCAGAACCCAAACTATTTACTCTCTTGCCTTTTAACTTGAACATCTTTGAAGCTGTTTTGTGATGAACTTCCACACCCACACCTTCAATCATTGGACCCAGCAGTTAAGACCTCTACAGAGGTTTTGTGTGGTTTCAGACTAAAAAGTTAGAAAACAAACAGCAAGGGTAAAATATACATTTCAGACTTTTAAAAAGTCTCTAAGATTTAACATGATAGACAATCATTCAGCAATACAAAGGAATGTACTAATGATATATGCAACAACACAAATGAGTTTAAAAAGCATTATGCTAAGTGAAAGAAACAAGATTCAGAAGACTCCATCCTGTATGATTTTATTTAAATGACATTCTGTATAAGATAAACTATAGGGGCCAAAAGGTATATCAATGGTTACTTGTGGCTAGGGATGGAGGAAGTGGCTAACTATAAGAGAACAAGGGAACTTTTGGGGATGATAAAAGTATTCTATTTATATTTGTCAAAATTATAATGATGTACACCTGAAAGGGTGAATTTACTGTGCATAAATATAACTCAGTACACCCCACTTTAAACAATAAATGAATAAATACAGTCTCTAAAGCAGTGTTTTTCAAATCTCCATTAGTGAGACATAACCCATCAGTGAGTTGAGAACTTCATTTAGTGGACTGTGACTGGCATTTGAAAAAAAGTGAAATAGAATAAAATAGGAAATATCAGAGTCATTGCACACAGTAAAAGGAACATTGTTAATGAAGCATTGGCTTCAGGAAATTAACATATCAGGAAAACAGAAACCATTGTCAGTCAGTGTTTTTAACAGGGGGCATTTAATCTGGGAAACTGGTTATATAAATGCTGACAAAGCTGAGAAGCCACACATGGGAAGGTGAGGCAACCCAAGGGTCAGCAAAGGCAGAAACTACTAATACCTTTAAACTGGAAGGACAAAGGGAGGTGGCATTGTTGCTGGGATCCTCCAATAGAGGCTGAAATCATCAGGGGCTTTTTTTTTTTTTTTTTTTTGATGTTAGTATAAGGCAGTTTGAACTAAAGAAGTAAGATTGAGAGACAAATCCACTTCTCTCATTAGTTTTGGAATAGTTATACAAAGGTCTCTTAGTAGAGAAAACTAGCAGAAGTAGGTGAAATTTAGGCTAGGAACAACAGAACAAGAAGGAAATATACAAGTGGCAAATGTGTATACTAAATGTTTCTCTCTGATAGTGTATAAGAAAAATAACATCAGTTAAAAATTGATGAGCTAAGCTAGGTATGAAATTGCCTCTGTCAGTGGCTATTTGTGTGACAGCTCTATTAAATTGCCTGGATCCACAAGGAACAGCAGCCAAAATTCATTAACACCACTTTATTCCTGACTCTGGTGATAGTTTCCTTCCTCTAGTTCTAAAGCTTTGACCTTAAATCATTTTGGGGGTTTCTGATCCCAGGAAATGACTTTCAAGGCTCTCTCACTGAATCAAATGTAATACTTGATCCCTTGTGCTTAAAAACATGCCAGTGCCTACTTTTGGATTTCTCCATTTATACTAATGGTGCAGGAACGAAGTGCTTCAATCTGTTTCTTTTCTGTCTTATCTCCTGCAGTTATTTTTAAGTATGGTTTTGGTAATAATATTTCAAACTGTACTATTATCAAGAGTTCTTTTTAAAGGCAATGAATATTTGTTAGATGAATGATGGGTGTATGGAAAGATGAAGGCAATGTGAGTGAGTCTCAGTTCCAAGTTTAGCGGGGTTGGTGGGAAATCTTCAAGCCAGTTTTCTGGTTCTGACTTGACATGCAGTTTGAAGACCACCAGAAAGCCACTGTGCTGCCACCTAGTGGTAGTTTAACCTTCACGTAGGAAAGTACTTGAAAAATAAGCTTGAATACGAAACAAAAGTATTACAACTCTTTTTCTGGTTCCATCTGCTTATGGTTGCCTCTCCTCATTTGGCTATCTTTGATAGTAATAGCATTTCACCTTGGTTATTTAACATATGTACAAAGAACATGTTCAAGGTTATTTAAATTGGTGTCACTAGTTCAAATGCCAAAGGTCTGTGTGTACTTTGAGACAGTCGTCAGGCCCCTGGTTTTTTAAATGTGATAGTCAGTTGTTTTTAAGAGAAAACATGATAATAATTTTATTACTTCCATACTTCTGTTTCAATTTGACAACTCTGTTTAAAGAAAATACTTTTCTTTTTCTGGACAAACATTAATGTCTTAGTTGGTAAAAACCATTTATTTCAGAACATAATATAAAAATAAAATAAAACAGTTGCAAAGTTTAGGAAACTAGGAGTGTAAAATGAGGACTTTATTTAAAATAGATTGTATTGTATAATACAGTTATCTTGGTTGAAGGAATTTGAGATTGAGACTAGGCTAGCTTATGTTAGGTAACACTTCTCTCAGACTTTATTTGCTTTTAGTGGGAATTTTGGGGATATTTAAACAAGTGCCCAGGCATATTTCTACATTTAAATGAGGCTCAAGGATCCTGTGGGAAAGGAGTCAAACTCCTCTCACAGCTGAACATGTCTAATGGACTCAGGGTGAGGGGAAAAGAAGCCAGAGTTTACAGAAGGCAAGAAGGCAGAAGCCGGAAGGGGAATCCTCATGAGTGTTGAAGAGGTCTGGATGGAGGGCCAGGCTGTGCATCAATCTACTCAGGACTTTGATAGATTGGACGAGGCCCACCCACATTATGGAAAGCAACCTGCTTTACTGAAAGTCAACCAATTTAAGTGTTAATCTCATCCACAATACCCTTACAGAAACATTCAGAATAATGTTTGATTAAGTATCCTGTTCAGACATCGTGTAACCCAGCCAAGTTAACACAAAATTTACCATCACATGTGCCATGGTCAGGGCCTGCTTTTATCCATTGTGCTATGCTCTCACTGGGCTCTTTTAATCTATAGAGTCATGAGCTTCGTTTCTGAGAAATGTTATTGAATCTTTTCTTTGAACACTCTCTTACACATTTCCTTTATTCTGTATCTCTGGAGCTCCTATTATTAGTGTTTTAGAACTTCTAGCTGGACCACCAATGTTTCTATCTGCTTTTCTTATTTTTCATCTGCTTGTCTTTTCTGGAATATTTCCTTAATTTTTCTTTCAACCCTTTTATTGAGTTTTAATTTTTGCTGCCATATTTCTAGTTTCTAGAGATTTTTTCCTTTGAGAGACCTCTCTCCCCTTTTAAAATAGTACCCTGTTCTTGTTTCATGTGATGAACCTTTTCTTATCTCTCTCAGGATATTAAAGGCAGTATTTCTTTAAAAAAATTCTTTTTCTCTTGCAAGGTTTGTTTCCTCCAAGTTACTTTTTTATGTTTATTTCTTTGGTTTCTATCTTTCATATTGGAGACTTCCCTCAGACGTATGGTAGTTCTTGATTGTTTTAATATCCTCAAGAGTAGGGAACTAAAAAGCTACTGATAGTAGGTTCAAGGGAAGGAGATACGTGTTGAATGTGACCTTCACAATGAGATGAACTGGTCAGATTGCACGTAGCTGGGAACCTCCACTGTTGGTTTGTTTAGATCTGTTTTATTGGGCTGGTCAAATTCCTCAAAGAAAACTTCTGATATTCTTTCTTAAAGACAGGGTTTCTGGTTGCTAAGAAGTGGCTGAGGTGTCTCAGGGTGCAGATGTAGATGTTTCCTTAATCTCTGTTCTCTCAGTACTATATGCCCCATGCTTAATCATGCCTGGTGTCCCCTGTTTTAATCTCTTCTGAGAATAAATGTCCACAGTCTCACTAGGTCTTATCAGTGGCCCAGCTGCCAAGTAGGGAGAAGATCTAGGGTCCAATTACTTAATAGACTCTCAACCAAGCATCCTATTTTCAACTTATCCCCACTCCCACCTCCCAGCTTCCATATGCTGCCACTGTCTGAGCACACCGGAGACTCTATAAATTAAAATGGGTGCCAGTTTTCCCCACTGCTGACTTAAGATTCTATTTTTGGGTGATTTGTTAAGCTATTTATCACCTCATCTGTTTTCCAGCTTCAAAATCTTGCTTCTATTGCCTCCCTTTCCTTTATGACAATTACTTCACTGTGTTTTAATGGGGTTGTGAGAAGGAGCAAAAGTAGGTGCCTGTGTGAAACTCACTGTCTTTACCTGAAAGGCCTTATGCGGAATCTTTCAAACTAATTTCTATTTATGAAGTTTCTATTCACTTAAAAATTCTTTAAATATTTTTAAGGTACAGAAGTCGAGGGTTTTTTTTTTTTTTTAGTTTGTTTTCTATTTTGGAAGTCAAACACAATTAACTTCACATGTATGATTTCTTTCATTGTTTCCAAGCTTAAGAAGTTTTTTCCCTATGTTAAGATTAGATAAATACTTAGATCTGTTCTAAGGAAATCTGCCAGGTAGACATGGGTTTTTTGGCACCAGCTCCCAGTCTTCTATTGGCAATGATTTTCTACCCCTCCTTCTTGAGTATCCCCAATGACTTTCAGAATCCCCATGATGGCGACTGTTCACTAACGTTCTCAGCCAAGGCCTTTTCTTCTCTTCCATGGTAGCTCCTGTGCCTCAAGCCTTTCCCAAACCCTTCCATTCCATCCAAACTCACCTGTTCAGAGTCTTATTTCATTATAATTTGCTCTTTCTTAGCTAACAAAAGATATCTAGAACTGTTTTAGAGGAACTTTATGTTCATTATTGATTTAATCCTTACAACAACCCAGTGTATTAGACATTATTAGTCTCATTTCATAGATTAAAAATTGAGGCTTAGAGAAATTAAATGTCTCTTGTCAGTCAAAGACGCTGGTAAATCAAAGAAGGTCTACAGTACCACAGCTTTTACCCTCTGCATACTTTCTCCCTATGCTAGAAAATATTTATTGTGCTAACTCACACAATTAGACATTTAAAAAATTAATGGCTATTTTTAAGAGAATACTTTAACCTAAATAGTGAATCTAATAGTGAAATTTTCAAATACAACTAAAGTTTTAGGCAGTGGGGCCTTTCACTGCCATTTAGGGTTACCTTTCTCCGCCCATCCGCCCCCACAGAATGCAGCAGTCTATTTGGCATTTTTAACATCGTAGCTAAAGATTACAAAAATAAAGCCATTTATGACCATAAAAAGCTCTGTGGGAGCTATGTTATAAACTACAGCACTCGGCCGAGAAAGACTAGTTTTTAAGTAGTGTATTTAGATATGTTGATGTGTTATTAGACACATACTTGAGCCCATTCTCCATTTCACCCTTGTGTTTTTCAATTCAAAGGAGGATTTTTATTCTTTATGAAAACAAATGATATCAAAATCACAAGGCATCTTCTTTGATTATTTTCTTCTAAGATTACATAAACACACAATATTTATGATTTAATACACATTTTTTAGCCTTACTGGGCTAAGTTGCTTTCCAAGAAAGAATAGCACAGTATTTTCTAGATCTTCCCCAGGGATTCAGTATTATTTCTCCTCTATCCCAGAACATTCAGCTCTTCACCTCTGACACCAAGCTGTACAAATTCCCCAGTTTGTGTGTGTGTCTCTTTCTCTCTCTCACAAATACATTAAAAGACTACTGTGCATTGCATATGACATAAAAATAATAGGACAATGATCCTCTCTTCAAAGAGGTCATGGTCTAGAGGAGACATACAATATGAGAAAAATATTTTAAAAATCCATTTCTATAGGAAGAAAAATAAGAATTTTTCTTTTATATTTTCAGACAAAAAATGTCGGTTTCAGACTTTTTGCTCCCCAACCCCCAAAACCATAAATCTTCTCATATCCCTGTCTTCTCTTCTCAGTAAATGGCATTCACGTAGTTTTTCAGGCCAAAAACTTGTGCTATTTCTCTTAGTGTCCATGTCTGTCCCTTGCTGTCTGCTCCAAATCCAATATATCATCAGGTACTCCAAAATATATTCAGCAGCCAACTAGTCTCCTTTTTTACTTCTGCTACACTAATCTAAGCACATCATTTCTCTCTTGGACTTCTGCAATAGTTCCTGAATTGAGTCTGCTTCCTTTTTTCCATTTTTGCTCCATGGCAATTTATTCTTCACAAAGCAGTCGGAGAGCTCTTCTAAAAGTACATGTTAGCTTCCATTTCATCTATAATGGGGTAACATGGTCTGGATCTACCTTCTACCATAATTAGAAAACTGTAGATTTATTTAACAACTTTTAAATGTATTTAACAACTGTTTTTAAACATTAGACAACTGGCAGCACAGACCATTATCTCTGAGAAAGGAAACAATTGGGTGAAGCCTGTGAGCGTCCCAGGTTACCTGCAGGCAACCATGCTTCATGCAGGCAGCAGGAACCCAGACAGATGCCAGAGGTCTTACTGAATTGAACAGAGAGGAGAATTTGGAGAGGCCAAGGTAGTTAGAATTTGTGGAGCACCATTTTTGGAAAAAACTTCACTTTTCATATCAAATCACTTTGGTTACTCTGTCACGAATCAACTATGTAAGTGTGGATCTATTTCTCAACTTTCAGTTTTAGTTCTCTTTATCAGTCATTACCACACTGTCTTAATTACTATTGTTTTAAATAGTCTTGTGATAAGGTAGTATATGGCTTCCAGCTTTGTTCTCCTTTTTTGAGACTGTCACTCTAGGTCTTTTGCATTTCCAGAAAATTTTCGGAGTCAGCTCGTCAATTTCCATAAAAAGTTTTGTTAGGATTTTAGTTTAAATTGTGTTGAATTTACAGATCATTTTTGGAAGACTATTAATCTTAACAAGATTGTGTCTTCTGATTCACGATCATGATATAACTTTCCATTTATTTAGATTTTCTTTAATATCTTTTATCAGTATTTTGTATTTGTAACTAAGTTTAAAACAATTTTTGTAAATGTATTCTTAGTTTATATTTTTGATGCTATTTTAAATGGTATTTGAAATGTTCATTTTTCAATCATTTGCCAGTAAATATATATAATTGAGTTTTGTATATTAAACTTATATTCTATGACCTTGTTAAGGTCTTTTATTAAAACTATTAGTTTTTTGGTACATTCACTTTGATGTTTCTATAATAAACAATAATCTATAAATAAGGACAATTTAACTTCTTTTTTCTATTCTTTAATTTCATTGAGATCAGAGAATATACTCTGTAAAATTTTAATATTTTTGATTTTTCATGAGACTTGTTTTAAGGCTTACCATGTGGTCATGTTGGTGAATGTTTTAGATGCACTTTAAAAATGTTTACCATTGTCTTCTGGCATTCATTGTTTCTCATGAAATATTTCAATAATGAAATGCCACCATAAATCATTGTTTCTCTGTATATAAATGTTTTTCTCTGACACTTTCAGAGAAAATAAATAGTCCAATTACCAAGAACTAAAATAATCTCTTTACTTTAGTTCTTGGTAATTGGACTATAATATACCTAGTAGTGATTTTCTTGTATTTATTTTGCTTGGAATTTGTTGAGCTTCTTGGATAGGTAAGTCAATTATTTCCACAAATTTGTAAAAATTTCAACTATTTTTTTCAGTTCTTTTTTTGTCCCATCTCTTACTTTTCTCACTCTGTGATTCAAATTATACTTGCATTAGATCACTTAAAGTGCCCTAGTGATTACTGAGGCTGTGTTCATTATTTGCAATCATTTCCCCTAGCTTTTTTCAGAATGTATAATTTCTAATGGTCTTTCTTCAAGTTCACTGATTGTGGTGGTTATGAGAATTGCTTCCCAGGCTACCAGCTACCAAGAGTATAATTGACTAAGGGCCTGAGCTGCTATACTGTTAACTCATCACTATGTTGTGCTGAGGCCACACTTCCTACAGGCTGCTGACAGTCAAACACTGAGAGTTAAAGAGATTCTAAGGACCTCTTTGATGGCTCACTTTGGCTTGATGACTCCCTGTTGGCATTCCTGAATTTTCCTTAGACTGCACTTAACCTTCTTTCCTTTTCTCTTTCACTCTAACACAGATTTGCAGTGTAATATGATGGCTGTCACAGCCTTCCCCAGTTCCCTCTCCATTTTTTATAAGAAGCATTTCCCTAAATAAAAGGCTTTCATATTTAATTCATTCTTAGAGCCTGCTTTGAGGGGGCACCTGGAACATCACAGATAAATTTAGGAGTGGTCTGAGAAAACAGGCGGAAAAATAAGGGTTTGAAACTGATTTTCCCACCACCTGGCAACTGGTTAAGATGAGATTCTGCTGGCAGATGGAGCAAGGGTAGTCTATGGCAAAAGACAGTAGCTCAACTGCTAAATATTTTATTGGTGGTGAATTGGGGAAATGTATCAGTGAAGAGCAATGTTGTGAAAAGTAATGATAATATAAGTATACATACAGACTGTGCTCTGAAATCTATTTCTGTATTTGCATTAAGGATACACTTACTATGAATGACTATGACAGAGAACTAAGGAAGCCCTACTCCTGGGTGACACAGGATTCCTCTGATGGCAGACTTTGACTCAAAGACTCTCCATTGCCTTTTGCAAACCTTCCTTGACCGACAAACAGTCCATCCATTAAATCTTCCTTCCCTCTCTCCTTCACTTGAAGGTCAGACCTGCATCACAGTGTAATGGCTCTCCCAATCTTCTCCAGCTCGCTCCCCATTTTTTCTCACTAGTATTTTTTGTAGTAGCATCCTTACATGTTTAATCCCTTCTTAGTGTCTACTTCTCAGAAGACCCAGATGAACACACTGACGCTTTCTTCTGTTATTCTTAAAGCTGTTAAGCTATTGTTAAGCTATTAAAATGGTCCAGGGCAGGTGCTTCTATGGCTCATACACATTGTCTATCTGCTGGCTCTCCTCACTGGCATGGGGCAGCCCAGGCCTGCAACTGCTCCACCTTCCCCTGCGTGCTCTGTCAGCTTTTTTACTCCCGAGTGGATGTGTGTTTAGCTTCAGAATGAAAGACACCAGCTCAGACAGGACACCCTGAAATAATATGACTTTTAAGAAGCTTTCTCCAGTGAGAAGGACATGTTCCTGCCACCAAGCTTTCATAGTCTTTGTTTATATATTAATATTACATTCTTCCTTATTTATTTTAATTACTAAAGTGTGAGTTCCTGGAAGAAAGAACCTTTCGGTGTGATTCTGAGAAGGCTGTCTAATCATATATTGTTTTGTCTTTACTGTTATCAGGGTGTGCCATGATGACCAATCAGAATATATCATTCCTCTGGACATAGTGATTAGTTTAAGTGACAGTCACACAATCAAAATCAAGCCAATCAGAGTTCTTTTAAGGAGGTCATTATAAGAATAGAAAGAAAAAGAGGTTTATTTTTTTCTCAATTGTTAATTAATTTTACATTCAAATCAATCATACAGTTTTTTTTTTTGCCTCTGCATGAAAATTAAATCAACACATAATAAAGTACTGTCTACAAATGGGAGACTTCACTGAAGACATGGTGTTTGGATCCAGCCATGCCTAGAATCAGCTCATCTCCTGAGACTTCAGGTTACATGGCAATAAAGTCTTTTACTTAGGCTAGTTTATGTAAAGTTCCTATTTCTTGCTATAGGAGTCCTGGTTGATTTAGTAAATAAATATAATATATATTCATTTGATAGTATAATAGTATTTGTATATATAGATCTCAAAGTCAACCGTTGAGATACTGATCCTTTCCGTGAATTATACTTTGATATTGAAGAAATTATATTCTTTTTTTCTAATATATTCTGACAAAATCCAACTCCAAACTACTCTCTTTTTTTTTTTTTCTTCACTAAGCATTAGGGATACCTTTTCTATCCATGCTCTTATTTTACACTATATACCTTTCCTGGAAAATCTTACCCACTCTCATTGTTTCAGCAACCATCTCCAGGCTGATAAAAATAAATTCACATCTCTTAATCTTCCACTTAAAGCATCAAGAACCGGATATCCAATTACTGGTTGGCATTGACACGTTACTATTTCCCATGCACTTCAAAGTGAAAGTGCCAACCATGCTTTTTTTCTTATAATTTAAAAGTATTAATTGATGAACATACACTCTACCTGATCTCTAAAAGAAGGTAATGTCCTTGAGTCTTTCTTTGTCATTCACCTTTTGTATACAATCAAGCCATTGAGCCCAATAATTGACTTTATCTTTCAATTATTTATTAAATCCATCTTCTCCTTACTATTACTATTATTTACAACAATAATATCCGATTTTAGTCTCTACCTTCCCCCAAATAGAGGGCTCCACATATTACCACAGCTCGATCTGAATCACAAGGCTGTCTCTAGGGAGGCTTCCCTTTATGTAGAAAGTACAAACTCTACTTGGTCTCAACTTTGCCTCCCTCTCCTGCCTTCCTTTCAGACATTCACTGCCCCTTGCTTTACATTGGAGCAGTTGAACTTTTCTTACAATATCATTCCTTAGTTGGTTTTCTACCTTGACTCATGCTGCTGTCTCTTTTCACCCTGTTACCTGTAATTTTTCTCCTTTACATATCAGCTCAGGAGGTAGCTACTTCAGGATGCCAGTTATCAATTTCTGAAACCATATGAGGGGCTCTGAGGTCTTAGAAATTATGCACCTATTTTCAATGATTAACATAGCTACCACAGTGATCATTTTCATTTGTCTCCCTCTCATTCGTTTCTATGCTACATTCAATATCTGTAGGTAGGGTAAATTGATTAAAATAGTCAAAGTTACAGATACCCTCAATCAACACAAGAGGTCACTGTTAACTTTTGTTTGAACAAGTGAACGTCTAAACAGTTTTAAAATACTGTCTTTTTAAAAAATGAATCTTGGAATTAAAAAAAATATTTTTGTCCTGAGGTGTTGTTGTTGTTTTTTTTAAACAAAAACAACTTTTTAGACTTATGCAGGTTCAACAATGGTTATTTTTTCAAGCAAAAACTACTATAGTTTATTTTTTAAAATCTACTGAATAATGTATGAGTTAGCTTAGCATTGCCTGCCCAACTAATACTTGCTGATTAGACAAAAAATATTGATTTTTTTTTAAAAAAGCATGTAATTAATTGTATTTCTTTGAAAAATCATGTGACTTGGGGAAAGGGCTGAAAACAATGTCTTAAATTTTTTCTAATATTCATAAAAGATAAACTATCTCTTGTAATGAGTACAAATATTTTATTCTTTATTATGATTATTTGTAGAACTTTTGAAGTATTAAATAATTTAAGAGGTGCAAAAAATACACCAAAACCATACTGTACCAAGGAAAAAAAAATAGAACATGCTTTCAAAAGCAAAGGCTTGATGGTGCTTTAATTTTTTTAAGCATTTTAAAATTTTTTATATATATAAGAAGACTCACTTATTTTTCTTTTCATATCTCTCAATTCACCAGCTTTGTAAGTAACTACACTCTTATCTAATTATTCTAATAAAAATTTGGTGGTCATTCTTGATTTTTCCTTTCTTCTCATTTTTTATATGTAAATCATTAACAAAATTTTTTGGTTCTGCCTCGAAAATATACTTTTAATCTATATACTACTCTGTCTCCTCTGCCACCAACCTGATTCAAGCTGTTGCCTGTCATGACTGCAACAGCCTTCTTACTGGTCTCCTCATCCAAGCTACCCAAGCCACTTGGAACTCTCATCTCTGGGGAAAAAAGCCCAACTCCATTCTAAATCTACTCTTCATAGAGCTCTAAAGAACAACTTTAGATAGAAAATCCTTGCAAATTTTGACTAATCTAAGAAAGAGAAACTGAGAAGAACTATGAAACACTTTAGTCTGCAGTCCCCAAACTTTCTGGCACCACGGACTGATGCTCCTAGGAGTATCTATTGTCTGATGATCTGAGGTGGAGCTGAGGTGGTGATGCTAGCTAGCACTTGGGAGCTGCTACAAATATAGGTGAAGCTTCGCTCTCTCACCTGCCTCTTACCTCCTGCTGTGCAGCCTGGTTCCTAGCAGGCCACTAACCAGTACCAGTTCACGGCCGAGGCATTGGGGAAACCTTGCATTAGATGACTAATCCTAGGAATATCACATAGCCAACTAAGTCAGTGCTTCAAGAAAAGAGAACTTGTCTGCGGCCATGCTACCCTGAACAAGCCTGATCCCATTTGATCTCAGAAGCTAAGCAGGGTTGGGCCTGGTTAGTACTTAGATGGAAAACCACCTAGGAAGACCAGGTGCTTGTAGGTGTAAAAAAAAAAAAAAAAAAAAAGGATTCTAAACTGACAAGGCCCTTGTAATCTGTGAGGCCAACCAAGGGTTGCCTTGCCTAAAAAAAAAAAAGAAAGAAAGAAAAAGAAAAAGGAAAGAAAAAGAAAAGAGAACTCGACATTGCTTTCTTTCTATTACAGCAGAAGTTACAAGCAATGTCGTTTTCTTTGTTGGATTCGGAAGTGATCAGAACTTCCAAATTAGGGTTATTTATATTTTGAAAGAACATTGAGTCTTGCAAGTATTTCCCTTGTGGCAATAATGCTTTTTGTTATACTGGGAATGCAGCTTCTGCAAATAGTTGAAACTTTGATCTTTTTATTTTAATCGAACAGTTCAGCCTTTGCAATTTATTTTGTTGGAGAACACGTATTCGACAAGGCTCCACTCCCGATGTGGTTTATAGTGAGTGACTGAATTAGAAGCAGAGCAACATTTTACTCCTTTTCTTAAAGAAGAGTAATTTCTTCCATAAAATTGACTGGGTATAATATAGGGAAGGCCAATATATTAAATTTTTCTGAAAATTAATTTTTAGCTTCATTTAGCAGATCAGGCTTGAGCCTTAAACTAAACAACATTTGTATTTTATTGTCTGATCTTCCGAGAAACTAAGAATCATATTTTAAGGGATTGGAATGAAATGTTTTTAGCATCTTCAATTTTCCTTTGTCTTTCAAGATCTTCTGATTCTAGTTATTTATTTTATTTATTTTTTACCATGTTCTTTGATTCAGTGTCTTCCTTTACCACTTTTAATATAGAATGTTTTGTTTCTAAATGAAAGTTAATTTGTTTCCAATATTTGTATAAAACTATTTTTTAAAAAGTTTTTATCCTTACTCCAAAAATATTTTTTTTCTAAGTCTGGATAAAGGAGATAGAGAATGACTGTCCAAATGATGGTAGCCTATATTATAAATATGAGTCCTGGCTTAGATATTTCTTCCCTATCTTAATATGTTTTCAAGAATATTGGTTACCATTTATTAAACATAGTTTATGTGTCAGTTGCTGAATTGGGCACTTTCTGCGTTTTCTCATTTAACGTACTTAGTCTTCACATCAACCCTGTGAGGTAGATATCACTATTATGTTTTATAGCTGAGGAAACTGAGGTCAGTGATATTAAGATACTACCTAAATTTACACAATTAATCTGTGACAGCAACAGGACTCAAACCCAGTTCTTTCTGAACACAAAGTATGTTTGTTTGTTTTTAACCACACTATACTTCCTTTTATGCCTTTTCTCCAAAATATTCCCAAGTAGATGATCACACAAATAACTTATAAGCTTCAAATGTTTGTGAGATTTTAAATCTTTGCAATTTTCTGTCACCTTCAATGAGCTAGCCTAACATACAGAGAAACATGGAGGACTTATCGGAGTCAAGGGAACAATTTTAGAAAGCACTTTCTAGGTTATCTTTTAAAATACAAAACCAAACAAGGTGTACAAAACATTTCTCAAAATTAACCTGAGAAATTAGGTACCCTTTTTAGTAATAAAATGTTCTTTCCCATTATACACATTGTGTCATCATAGTTGATATAAAAGCCAAAATCTGGTAAAATATTAAATTTTTATTGTAAAGTAGGAAAGACTCCTTTAGATCTCCAAGAATCTAATAAGTGTCAAGTGCTGTTAGTCCTCTGCTCAGACTACCAGGAAAAACTCTGAGGGTTTATGATTGTAGGAGCCGCACCTTACACCCGAAAATAGACTAAATGCTAAAGACAGATGATCACCAGGGAAGTTGGAGGACCATGTGTTGGGGCCCAAAGAGGTGTGATACTGATGGATGAACAAGTTGATTTATGACTGTAGCTATTATCTTTAAAACAAAAAAGAATATAAACATAAAGGTAGTTAATTCATTATTTTGTTTGTAGGACTTTACTCTTAATTTCTGTTATTCTCTTTTTATTTATTTATTTAAGAGATGTTGGATGTTAGATGAAAGTTTCACTAAATTTGAAAATTGTCCATTTAAATTGTGACCAGAATTGTAGACATATATTACTTAATATTTCATTCTTTATTTTACCCCCAGGAAAAATGTTTAAATTAAATTTAGGTTTGATTACCAAATATATATCTTTTCTTCCTCACAAAACTAGCTGTAATATTCAGTCATAACCTCCCCAAAACAAAATAAAACAAAAACAAACACTTGGAAACTGTTAAAGGGAAATTAATCTTGTCTTGATTACAGGACAACTTAAGTTTAGAATTTAAAATTATGCATTCTAAAGGCAAGGTCTAAAGAACTTCTAATAACTATTTTGTGTTTCTGATAAAAGCAAATTAAAAATACTCCAAAATCATTTAAGAAAGGAGAAAAAAGAACATGCAAAACTGTAGGCTTTTAAGAAGTTAGAAGATTTAAGATGGGAAAATGTATAAGCTTAAAAATAATAATTGGAATATTATTAAAGTTTTGAACGAGGATTTAAGTTTTCCCTTCCTCTCCTGGCCAAGCACAGCAGTGCTATTAAGGGAAGTGACACCTGTTTAAAGGATGTTAAGAAAGTAAAATTTTGTTTTGTTTCACACAACTAGCCTAACATTGTGGTATGAGGTCAGTCAGATGACACCTTTTGTAATTACAGTGGCAGATGCTGGTCTGTACCTAGTCCCAAGAGAATTCTAGATTCTGAGCTTAAAATCTGGTTTCTCTTTGATATGGAGGGCTGGAGAAACCTCTCTCTTTTCCCGAAACCCTTCATCTCACTATTCCTCTTTCCAATATTCAGGTTCAGCAAAGACTCATTAAACTTTTGCTTTTTCTGTCCTTTAATCAATCTTATTTCTTCTGATTTCTTATTTCTTACTTTATTCTTTTATCATATTTGTTTCCTTTACCCATACTCTCTTTTATCCTTCTGTTTTCCACAATTTTTAGCCGACATTTAATTATTCAGTAGTTATAGAATACGTCTTGCATTTAAAAGAGAATAAGTCATTTCTCATGCATATTATTTTTGTAATAGCTATGTCATCGAAACCTATTGAACTTTATAGCTCAGTCTCAAACACTAACCTCTTTTAAACCTTATTTGGAGATATTATATAAGACGTTGCTTTCCCAATGTATATGATTTTTTTTTTTTAGTGTTAAGGTTTATGGATTAAAATTTCTTATTGTCTTCAAGTCTTTGGGGTAAATAAGGTTTAAAAGTGGTTAGTGTTTGAGGCTGAGCTATGAAGTCCAATAGGTTCCAATGATATAGCTATTACAAAACTCATATCCGAAAAGATACTTGCACACCAATGTTCATAGCATTATTCACAGTGGCCAGGACGAGAAAGCAACCGAAGTGTCCTACGATAGATGACTGGCTAAAGAAGTTGTGGTACATATATACCATGGAATAGTACTCAGCCACAAGAAGAGATGAAATACTGCTATTTGCATAAACATAGATGGACCTTGAAATAATCATACTAAGTGAAATAAGCCAGACAGAAAACGTTGAAAATCACATGATATCACTTATATGTGGAATATAAATCTAAAAGCAACAAATGAATAGGACAAACAAACAGAGACTCATGGACATGGACAATGGTTGCCAGAGAGGAGGGAGGAGGGGAAAATAAATTTAAAAAATAAAAAAGAATCAAAAGTCAAGGGAAAAAAGAAAAAAGAAAAAAAATTTTTTATTGTCATTATTTTATTTGAAAATAGCCTCAATGAACATGTATGTAATTTCCCAAATGGTAGCCAGGAAGAGCGCAAAACATGTAGAGAAGATATTCCATGGTAATATTCAAAAAAAAAAAAAAGGAAGGAAGGAAGGAAGGAAGGAAGGAAGAAAAGAAAGAAAGAAAGAAAGAAAGAAAGGAAGGAAGGAAGGAAGGAAGGAAGGAAGGAAGAAAGAAAGAAAGAAAGAAAGAAAGAAAGAAAGAAAGAAAGAAAGAAAGAAAGAAAGAAAGAAAGAAAGAAAGAAAGAAAGAAAACAAACCTATGTAGTTAAAGCTACCTGAAGGGACTTTGATTGTGGAGATTGAGTATACACTTGGTTGATTTGAATTTGAAAATGAATCATGCTTTGAACCTGACCCCAGCCTTATAGTCCATTCTGCCTCATGCTTATACAAAGCTCAAGTATCCTAAAAGTGACAGCAACATAAAATCCAATGCTCCAATATTGACTGACAATTTCTAGGGCTCCTTGTGTTGCTAGGGCATTTCATTCGGGAACAATTCCTTATAATAATAAAGGTATTATTATCACAATCTCTCCTTTTCTAGAAACTACAGACTGTAAAATTCTGATAGAGAATCACTTTATGATTTCTGAGTGAATAGATGTCTCCATTATTGTGTCCTATACTCATTCTTCCATTCATTCCACTTAGTGTATCCTGAGAAGTAAGTACACATGATACAGATATGAACAAGACACCACAATCCCTGATTTTACAAAAGGATTCATGACTATCTGTCACCCACTTGACATCCACAAGAGACCGTGCTCCTTTTCTGCTGGAGAATCAGCCAGAGCCATCTTGATTTATGTTTGCAAATGTACTGTCAAGATTTTGAACCTTTTGAACCAATTCAGGTTGTTTCTAATCCTGCTTCCACAAAATAGTCATTTTGATGTTTAAGCCTTTCCTTCAAAGAACTCGCCTTAAGAATTAATAATAATGTAATTAATAATAATGTAATATAATAATAGTGGCTGATAATTAATTAGCATTTACTATTTTCCAAGTATTGTGCCAAATATCTCACATGCATTTTCTCACTTAATCTTTAATTTATATGAGGTATATGTTGTTATTATTATTCCTTATTTTACAAATAGGGAAATGGAGGCTTGGAGAGAATGCAAACCTTTGTTAAGATTATGCCTAGTAAGTTGTAAAAAAATGAATTTGGTTCTGTCTGACTTCAAAATTCCAGTTTTTCTTCTTCTTTTTCTATTTCTCACTATCCTTTATAATTGAATAAAAAATAAACAAAGATGCTTTTTCCCATCTTATAAATCATAAGCCAAAATATTTAATCTAGGATTTAAAAATAAACTTCTGAGGGATATCACTTTCATTTCTATTGGTATCTCATGCCAAATTGACCAAATTTGTTGATTGGTTTTAATAAACAATTTCCATTGTTTATCCTCTCAATTAATGTGCCACAAGCATTTTGTATCACCTTTGGGTCACTACCCACCCATTGTATCATTTGGCTTCTATCTTCTAGTGAAATACAACTTGACGTTTTTTTCCCCATATTTTTTTCTTGAGGTATGTGACAAATTCACCCAAAGTAAATTTTTGATTCTAGCATTTATTTAATGAAGCAGTTCTCAACAAATTCACATCTGACCCATTAATGACTTATTTGTACAAGTAAATCTGTGTCCTCACTTTTACCATGGTGACAGCTACTGTCCAGTTGTGTTTAATTTCCTGAGGCAAGAGTAGGAACAGGGTTCTGACAATATCTGAAGAGAACAGAAATAAAATATTGTTTGTTTCAGTAAACATTAAAGCTAAAAAGTTATTACTTTTTATAACTAGGTCATTATGTCTTTCCACTAAATTTGTTTTCTATTTCAAATTCTCCATAATGTGAATATCTTTATTCTTGAAGTGATCAGTGTTTAACAACACAGAAAATAAGAATTGAATGCTCAGTTAGTTGAGAATGCTATATACCATGTTAATCTGCCCTTTCAAATCTACCTGAATCAAAGGCTGAGGAGGATTCATTGGGTAATATTATTCTACCACAAGTTATGCTTGCCATGACAGCCAGTGTTTACATAAGGAGAATAAAATGACTCTTCATGCTTCTGGATACCATGTTTTGCCTATCCACATCTTTATAGCAGGGCATCAAAAATAAATACAGCTTAAAAACTCAAAGAAAGTCTATCTTGTTTGGGTATTTAAAAGAAATCTTATAATGTTCTTTTTTTTTTTTTTTTTTAAAGGCAAAGCAACCCTTGGTTGACCTCACAGGTTGCAAAGATCTTGTCAGCTTACAATCCATTATTACTATTATTATTATTATTTTTATCTTATTTTTTACACCTACAGCACCTGGTCTTCCTGGGTGGTCTCCCGTCCAAGTACTAACCAGGCCCGACCCTGCTTAGCTTCCGAAATCAGACATGATCAGGCTTGTTCAGGATGGCATGGCTGTAAATAGGTCTTATAATGTTCTAAATGACATAGGAAATGGTATGTAAATGGCAGACACTGACCATTTTTTCTGCCCAGAATCATTTCCCCTTCTTTAGGTAACAATGTCTGGATTTTCCTTTGGAAAAGCATCCCCACGCCATTCTCAGTCTTTGCGATCTGTATTTACTAGAGACTATGAGACTGATCTCATTTCCCCAGTTCAAAGCTTGACCATGTGACCCAGGCCTAATTAATGAGAGTTCCTGTGATTGGTTCAGGGGTGAGTACATGACTCTCTCCAGGCCAATGATAGTCAGCTTTGGGCCTTTTTCCAGAACAACAGAGAAAAATATGCGTTCTTTCTGCAATGTTTATTAAATTAATCAGACAAAGTGCCCACATTTGATAATACTTGTACTTTGCCTGAGCTCATTCTCTCAGAGAAAGTAGAACAAAGAAATAGGGAGAGATTGATGCCGTTTTTTAAGCACCTAGGTTCAAATATGCTTTAAATCCTGCTCCACCCATGGACTCTTTACAGTATGTAAAATAATTTTTTTTATTATTTAAGCTAATTTGAATTGGGGTTCTGTCACTTGCAACCAAAATAATTTTAACTAATGCTTACAGTAAAGGTAGAGAGAATCAGAAGCACGTGATAGAGTTAACCTGTTCTCAAAGAAATGATAGTCTGCTTGGAAAGGAGACACAGCCAGCACATAAAAATAAAGCAGACAATTAAATGCCAAATTATATGGTGCAATCTCTAAATGCCGTATATCTTTAGCAAATGCAGAGATCAACTATCTGTGAAGTACCTGGGAGAGGAGAAAATAAAGAAGGTAGAATCTGAGTCATTCTTAAAGGACAGGCAAGAATTTGAATAAGGGAAAATATCAAGGGAGGGAATTCCAGGTAGGAAAATCCTGAAAGCAAAACACTGAGGTACAACCATGCATATTGAGAGTAGGGGATAATAAAGAGATCAACTAGATGAGTGGAGGTATAGTGATAGAGGTCACTGAAAGTAAAGCGTCATAGGTGAATGGGACCTGGTCTTGGAGGCCTTGAGTGTCTAGCAAAATTTGTAATTTTGGGGTGAGCATTAGGGAACCACTATACTAATCTGGATGGGTGATTGAGTATTAAGAGGGAAGATTTATCTGACAATGCTGTGAATGATGGTAGATTGGGAATACGGGAGAGACTGAAGTCAGTGTGCCTAGGTATGTAACCACTGTAGTGGTTAAACATAATCAATTTGCTAATTTATTATTATTTCTTAATTTGTTCTAAAATAATGTTGACTCACAAAAATGATGAGAAAATGAAAAGTAAAGCATAATTAAGTTCTTTTTGAAGACCTTAGTCAACAGTATAGCAACTACACAAAAAACCAACAAATGAAATATAATGTTAGAGAACATGAGCACATCAAGCATTTGTATTAAGATCAGAATGTTCTAAGGCTTATTAACTAGCTGGCTTTTAAAAATATATAAGCTATAAATCAACATGATTTACTTGGCTCCCAACCTGCTTACATCCGCTAATTAAAGCCACAGTCCTCATAAAGAATTTCCACCAGAAGAAAAGCAAAAGCAAATTAATAATTTTTAAAAAGCAGGTTTAACTATTGTCTCTGAAATAGCTCCTATCTATTGTTGCCTGTCAGTTTCCACCAATCCTGTTTAAGTTCAGACCTTCATATTTCTGCCCTTGGTTATTGAATTGGGTTCCTTCTTTTTTTCTTTGTCTTCTTTTTTTTCTCTTTCCAATGCTACCCATGTATTGCTGCCAGATAATCTTCCTAAATTACAGCTCAGATCATATCAGTTCTTTGCTCAAAGAAACTTAAATTTGCCATTGCCCTCTAAAAGCTTTCATGGGATATTTGAGATCACCCAAAGGTCTGTCCTCAACTTTCTCAGCATTTCTCAGCACATCCTGCTTGCACTGCACACTCCATCAAATCAGATCATGCTTTCCTCTCTAGAAAAGAGTGTAGTTTTTCTGACCTATCTGCCTTACTCTCACAATCCTTTTACCTGTGATGTTCACCACCGGGTAGATTAGTCTCTACCTGCTAAAATTCCCTCATTTTCTTCCAGACCTAACACAAAACATTTATGAAAAATTATTCATCTCTAAAGTTTGTACCTTATCTCTCCTCAGGCTTCCCAGAGCTTTCTGTTTTAACCTTTTAGAGCACATGTCACAGTCTCATATGTTAGCTGAGTATCTACCTCTCTCTTCCCCTAACTGGACAATAAGCAATTTGAAGGACCAAATCTTGTGCATGTTTTATCCTCCATGGCATCAGTATTAACTTTGCTTTTACTTTTGTCAATATTATACACGCTGGTAGTTGAAAGAGCTAAATAGTTCTATAAGGCTTGTTGGGAAAAATAGTTACTTCCTGCATTACTCCCCCTCTTATGTAATAATTTTGCTATTTACCTCCATTTATCTAAATAAAACACTTATAGTTGATGGTTTTTCAATTTTAGACATTATGAATGGAACTCCATTATGAAAGAAAGAGATTTAGCTCTCTGTCACCCTGTCCCCCATGTTCCCACAACATACTTGCATCCTTCCTATCACCTCATCCTCCCAATACATTTATAATTGTTAGATCCACATTATACATACATATAATATATATTATGCAAATATTATTTACAGTAGAGCCATATGGGAAATTGCGATTACTTTTTCTTCTCTGTATGATTCTTTAGTTTCTTTAAGATTAATTATTATATAGTTTCTTTTGTTTGCTTTGTTTTCTATACATTTTCTCTAATGCAAACCCTAAGTCTCCACTAATTGTCTAAATCTCTTAACACATTCATATACATAAGATATTCCATCCATTTAATCTTCTTAAGAAAACTTTTGGTTTGTTCCAATTTGGACCAATTGTCATCTGTCCTTGATAGACAGTCTTATCTTGGGATATTTCTTCATCATTATTCTGAGGATTCTGTTGACTTCTCTACTGTGTTGAATGTTATGTTTCCTGTATCTTACTTCTTGCTTGTTTGTAGTTTACCCCTATGTTTTAATAAAGTATGTTCTCTAGTAGTTTTCTGAGAAAAAAATGCGTGGAGGATAAAGGTAAATCTTTGAAATCTTGCATGCATAAAAATATCTGTATTTGATTAATAGTTTAGCTGGGTCTAGAATTATCACTTGGAAATAATTTTCCTTAAAAAATTTGAAGCCATTTCTCTATTGTCTTCTAGATTTTAGTATTGCTGTTGAGAAGTTTAAATTTATTCTGGTTTTTTATCTTCTGCATATGTTTTTTTCCCCCCTCTCCAATAGATGTAGTATTCTTTCTTTATCCCTAATTTTAACAAATATCAATAATATGCTTTGGGGTGAGTATGTTTTATTCACAAAGCTGGAAGTTTTTAATTTAAAATTCTGTATCCATTTCTAGAAAAAATTTTAAAATTATTTCTTTGATGATTTTCTTCCTTCTATTTTCTTTTCTCTTCCTAGAACTCCTATTAGATATATGTTAGATATCTTAGACTGGTCCTCTAATTTTTCTAACTTTTCTTTCCAAATTTTCATTTATGTCTTTGTGCTCTACTTTCTGGATGAGTTTCTAAATTTTATTTTCTAGCTTTTTTATTTAGATTTTTATTTATACCATCACAGTTTTAATTTCTAAGAGCTTTCTTTATACCATCCTGTTCCTTTATATTTTAATATAATCTCTCATCACCCTGAAAATAATTCTTTGACATTTTAATCTCCATGCATAGCTCTGTTTTCTCCAAGTTTCTTTTCTAGTTTATCTGTTTTGGTTTTTAGCTTTCATGTCAGAGACTTTTTTCCCCCAGTACTTAGTGGTCCTTAGTTATGAGTTCACATGTAAGAGAAGAACACTAAGAAGCTTACAGAAATCTTTGAGCACAAAGATAGGGCTTCAATATAGGATGATCTGCCTAGGTCAATTATTTAAGGAATCTCTGTCAGTACCATTAGGTCTTTCCTCTTGGAGTGGTTAGCTTTCCTCAGAAATTATCTTCCAGTCATCTTCTTAGATGATAATATGCAGATGCTTGTGTTCTGTGTGCTCAGTGGGGGAAATAGGGCTTACAGAATTCAACATACAATTTATAAATATTCACTTAGTACCTCTGTCTTCAGAATAATACATCCACCACAGCTATGCCTGGTATGCCCAAGGCCTGGAACTCTCTATTTCACCCTCTTCAAAGAATAAACGTCCATTATTTTGTTAGGTGAAAGAAGACAGTCATTTAGCTTTGCGTAATTGAGGAGATCTAGGACTTTAACTACTTCATAGAGTTCAATTTAACCTCTTATTTTGAGCCCTAACTTCCAACCACACCTAATCCCACCAATTCCCAAGTCTTTTGGAAGGTCCTTGTAGACAAAGTTGCTACTAGACTTTCTCCACTGCTAGTTTAGGAATAAACTTTCTCAGATCTGCCAGATCAGTTGCCATGTGTTCATCTCTTTTCAGCTTCCAAAGTTTTGTTACTGTTGTTTCTTCTGTGGCCCTTTATGTTTCTATGGACTTCTGTCTTTAGAAAATATCCCTTTCTTGTTTTTTTAATGGGGTTTCAATAGGATGTAAAAATAAATAAATGAATTGAATTTGTCATTTTCACCCATAAGTTGACTTTATTTGAAATGTTCTATTCTCCCTAAAACTCTATGATTTTGTTTTGCACAAAAGTGAATGTTGAATTTGGGATTATTTTCCACCAGTGATCATGCTTCAGTTTATAATATAGGATAAACTATTTGTCTACCACTATGACTACAGTTTGGGTTTAGTTAGAAATTTGGGAAACAGACTGCAACATCTCGTTCCAGCCCCAACCATATCTTTCTAAACTTTCTTAACCTTCAAACTCTAGGATGCCTCTGAGAAAAAGATGACATATTCAGGTGTAGTTCTAGCTGTTGCAACTAAGAAGCTGGTTATTTGGACTTCATAGACCAGTTTTGCAATAGTTAAAATTTCTTAGATCACTGGTTATAGTTGAAGAATGAGATTAGGGAGTTGGGGGAGGCATTTACTTGGCATTTCACATCCTTATATAGTTGTTCGTTTGTTTACTGTAAGTATATATTGCACTTACAGAAATAAATTACACTTTTCCAGATCATTTCTTCATTCACAAGCATTTTGAGGGTCAGCTATGTGCCAGGAACTTGGGAACAAAGCAGACAAAATATTATTACCTTGGACAGCTTATATTCCAGTAGATAAACTCTTATACAGCACTAATTATGACAGTCATTTAAACATAGTATTTTATTTAATCCATCCCCATTTTTAAACAGCTTTGCTGAGTTATTACATACAATTTATTACATACAATTTATTTTACATGTAATTTATTACATACAATTCACCCACTTAAAGTGTACAATGTAATGGCTTTTAATAAATTTACAAAGTTGTGCAGCCATCACCACAGTCAATTTTAGAACGTTTTCATCACTCTGTGAGGAAACTCCATACTACTTAGCTGTTAATCCCTAGTTTCCCTATCTCTCCAGTACTTGGCAGTCATCAATATACATTCTGTCTCTATAGATTTGCCTGTCTTGGAAATTTCATATTAACAGAACCATACAATATGTGGTCCTTTGTGACTGGCTCTTTTCACCTAGCATAATGTTTTCAAGGTTCATCCATGTTGTAGCATGTACTAGTACTTCACGCTTTTTTAATGCCAAATAATATTCTATTATATGAACATACCTCATTTTGTTTATCCATTCATCAGTAGATGGACATTTGGATTGTTTCTACATTTTGGCTATTATGAATAATGCTGCTATGAATATTCATGTGAAAGTTTTTGTGTAGATGTATATTTCCATTTCTCTTTGATATATAGCTAGAATTGCTGGGTCACATGGTAAATATATGTTTAACTATCTGAAGAACTATCAAACTGTCTTCCAAAGTGGCCACATTTTATATTCCCATTAGCAGTGTAGGAGGGTTCCAATTTCTCCACATTTTCACCAACAGTTATTATGGTCCATCTTTTTCATTATGACCATGTTAGCAGATGTGAAGTAGTATCTCATTGTGGTTTTGATTTGTCTTTTGCTGTTGGCTAATGATGTTGAACAGCATTGCATGTGCTTATTGGTCATTTGTGTACCTTCTTTGGAGAAATGTATGTTTAGATCATTAGCTCATTTAAAAAAAATAATGAGCTAATAGTCATTAAATAAATATAGGTTATTTGTCTTTTTATTATTGAGCTGTAAGAATTCTTTATATATTTTGAATACAAATCCCTTATCAGAAATATGATTTGTACATGTTTTCTCCCATACTGTAGATTATCTTTTTACTTTCTTGATTTTGTCCTTTGAAGCACAAAAGCTTTAAATTTTGATGAATTCGAATTTATCTATTTTTTCTTTTAACACTTGTGCTTTTGGTGTTATTTGTCTCCATTTTAAAGATAAGTAAACAGGCTCAAATTTGCCTAAGGTCATAGAATGAGTTAGTAGGAGAGCTGAGATTCAAACCCAGAAAGTCTGGTTTCAAAATTCCATACACCCAACTGCTTCACTATGTTACCTCCTGGGGGTCTGATTTCTCACTCTATTTCATAATTTTAGAGGTAACCACTTTAACTTGAATTCTAAAGTTCCACTGTATCTTGTAAATGTCTACTGTGGGGAAGGCAACATGGATGAAATAACATGGAATTCCTGTTTTAAATTCACCTTTTCCAATTGTTTTTACCATAAGACCAATTTAATTTTAATCATAGCTTGTGATAAAAGAGTAAAATTAAATGACACTACTGCTGACTATTTCAGCTTATTATAATATAGGTTGATAAGAATGACTCAGCTATACTTGTTTGTCCAGCCTTGTCTTTCTCTACTCTCCAATCACATTAATTGCCTTCTTTATTCCTAGACTATTCTGTCACCTTTACCTCTAACTCCTATATACATCAGGTTTCAGTTTAAATAATCAATTTCTCAAAAAATTTGTCACTGCTTCTCCAATCTAAATTAGACTTCCCTGATATATGCTTGCATAGTTCTTTATATTTTTCTGTTTTTTAAAAATTTAATTTTTTATTTTTATCAAAGTTTTTTTCATTGTGTTTCACTTTTTTGAGCCTCACAGACATTGTGTTTTCATCATTGAGGCAAGACACTCCACCAGCCAAAAAATTACAATTCACTGAGGATTCGGATAATGGTTAGCATTTTTTAGCGATGAAGTATTTTTCAGTTAAGTTATTTACATTGCTTTTTTAGACCTAATTCTATTGCACACTTTTTATTCACTAGTAAACCAAAAAATTATGTGACTCGATTTATCGCAGTGGTTTGGAGTCTAACACGCAATATCACTGAGATAAGCCTGTATTATTTTTGCAGATGAGGACTGAAGAGGTAGAAGGATGGATAGAAACCAATGATACATTTTCAAAGTGTGGTTTACCACAAGTTCATCTCTTTCTCTGGTTTGGTTTATTGCTTTTATTTCCTTATTACAACAAGAATATATGCTGAGGTACAAATTAGCATCTCAATATTATTTTAAAATTTCTTATTGCATTGGTGTATGTTGACTACTTAATTTCTCTATTTCTATTTTTATTTTATTTTAATTTATTTTTAATATTCTTTTTAAAATGTTATTTATTTTAATTAGTTTCAAGTATATAGTACATTGGTTAGACATCTATATAGTTAGTAAAACAATCCCCCCAATTGCTCCCTCCCTCTCCGACCCTCCACCTAGCCAATGTATTAATGTTAACTGCATTCCCTAGGTCGTGCTCCCTATCCCCATGACCATTCATCAGCTACTAATTTGTACTTCTTTAACCCTTCACCCTATTCTCCCAGTCCCCCAAAACCCCTCCCCTCTGTCTGTCACCAAATTGTCCACTATATTTGTGAGTCTGTTTTAGATTAGTTTGTTCTTTTTATTCCTTTGATTCTGCATATAAGTGAAATCATATAGTGTTTATCTTTCTCTATCTGACTTAAATATTTTCTAGGTCCATCAAAGCAATATCTTTTTCCATCCCCTTCTTTTCATATGTAGGGGTCTTATTTTCTTATTTTTTCTGTCACTTTTTCTTTTGGTTGGAGTATTTAATTCTTTTCTATTTAAGGTACTTATTGATAGGAACGTAGTTGTTACCATTCTTTATTCCTGTTTTTGATGCATATTTTTTCTTCTCAAAAAGGTCCCTACAACATTTCCTGTAATACTGGCTTAGTGATGATAAATTCTTTTAGCTTATTTTTGTCTGGGAAGCTCTTTATCTGTCCTTCAACTCTAAAAGATAGTTTTGCTGGATAAATTATTCTTGGTTGTATATCCTGGGTCTTCATCCTGTCAAATATTTTTGCCAAGCCCTTCTGTCTTGCATAGTTTCTTTTGAGAAATCAGCTGCCATCTTATGGATGTTCCCTTATAAGTAACTATCTGTTTTTCCTTTGTTGCTTTTAATATTTTTTCTTTGTATTTAACCTTTGGCATTTATTTATGATGTGTCTTGGTGTGGGCCTCTTTGGATCCCTGATTTTTGGAATTTTCTGAGCTTCCTGGTGTTATATGTCTATTTCCTTCACCAGGTTAGAGAAGTTTTCATCATTATTTTGTCAAACGCTGTTCGACATCTTGATTTTCTTTAGTTACATCAATCAGATGGATATTTGGAACCTTAATAATGTCCCATATTCTCTTTAAATGATTTTTAAAGTCTTGGCATCTTATCTCTTACTGTTCTGATCGCATGTCCTTGGCTTTCTCGTCCTCTAGATAGAGCATTTGATTCTTTTCTTTATTCATTTTGTTTATTCTTTCGTTTGTTCCATTTAATATACTTCTCATCTAAGATAATATATTCTTAATTTCAGACTAGTTCTCTTTTATAATTTCCATTTCCACTTCCCAAAAGTTTATTGAGCATCTTTATAACCAGTATTTTGAACTCTGCATCTGTTAGATTACTTGACTCCCTTATATCTAGATCTCTGTCCTATTCTGTCATATGGCTTCTGCTTCTTCGTTTTCCCTTTTTGGCTATCTTTCCATGTCTGTTTCTACATACTAAGCAAAGCTCTTAAGTCTTCCTGTCTTATTAGTATGGATTTGTGAAGTAGGTGTCTAGTGGCACAGTCCTGGGAAGGGTTCAGCTGCAGGCCAAATTTAGCCCAAGTCTCTACCCCTCCAGAACCACCTGTTAAGATTCAGCAAGCAATCCACAGATGCTGTGCTTATAGTTGCCTCAAAAGGCCACACCAGAAACCAAAGCCAACTGTCTCCAGTGTGAGTTTAGGCGCTGCCCAGCAAGGAGCACCTGACTCACTAAGGCTATACCATTCAGTGGCTTGGAGGGAGCTCTGAGTTGGGGGAGGTGAGGTTTCAGGGAATCCTCTGGGCAGAGTGACTGACCTCCATTATCTAGTTTGATGACCTTTTAGTTATGGCAGTATTGTGTCTGGCACACTGGTAGTGGGGAAGGCTCAACAGGGAACAATGGATACCGCTGGCACTTCTGTACTAAGTAAGTCTTGCTTCGGCCCTCACTCCAACAGTGCCTCCTGTAAGTTCCTGGTGCCTTCTGAGTGTAGTGGAATCAGCGCTGATGCTCAGAGCAAGTAGGTACGTCACTGTGAAAATCCACTTGCGGACGTGGCCCCTTTAAGAGGCTTCTACTGCTGCTGGAACCTCTGTCTCAGCAACTCGAGTTGGGGCAGCCTCGCATCCTCACCCTGTCTTACTTTCTGCTGTTGCAGGGTGATTTCTTAGATTTCTCCCTAGTTATATGGCTTGTTCATCCCAGGCAATTTTTCCTTGCTGCTGCAATTTGTTTCCATCACAACTTTGATTTGGTCGCCAGAGAGATGAATAGAGCCTCTATCATCTATGCCATTTTTTTCTCTCTCAAAAAGCATTTTAGAACATCTGTTTAAGTAACCATTGCGGCTTAAACCACCCCTCATTCTTTACATGTTACCAAGATCCTGCCTGAAGGGGCCACTCTATTTTTTAATATTCTTTTAATTTTTCAGTTATAGTTGGCATGCAATATTATTGTAGTTTCAGATGTACAATATAGTGATTAGACATTTATATTACTTACGAAGTGATCACTCCAGTAAGTCTAGTAGCCATATTGTTGTTACAATATCATTAACCATATTCCTTATGACTGGTTCTTCATTTATGACTGGTACTTGTTAGGTTTTCTATATCCATTTTTGTTTTCTATCTTTTTGTTAAAGTTCTCACTGAGTTCATTTACTCTTCCCTAAGTTCCTTGAGCATCTTTATAACCAGTGTTTTGAACCCTATATCTGGTAAATTGCTATCTCCATTTTATTTAGTTCTTTTTCTGGAGCTTTGTTCTGTTCTTTCATTTGGGATATGTTTCTTTGTCTTCCCATTTTGGCTGCCTCCCTGTGTTTTTCTATGTATTAGGTAAGGCTCCTAAGTCTCCTGAACTTTGTAGTGTCCCAGTCTTTGCAGAGTGGGGCCCAGTGTTACAGTTTTCCCTGGTCACCTGAACCAGGTGCTCCAGGTGTGTCCCTGGTATATGTTGTAGATGCCCTCCTGTTGTAGTTGAGTCTCAATTGCTGTTTGCACATCAGTGGTTGCAGGGAGTGTAGGGGGGGAGGGGTGGGGATTGACCCTCTGGGTGATTAATTGTAAGGAATGGCTGCTGATGAAAGGTTTACCTATGGAGCAGGATTTGCTTTAGCAGGGCTCTGGTGCTTTCCCAGTCTGCCCTTTGGGTGTGTCATCCTCAGATGCAGCCTCGGGTGGTGCTGTGACTTGGGTCAAAGCTGGTTATTGGGCATGCTGGCCCCAGGGCTTCCTGGGAAGGGCGCCACTGAAGGCTTAGTTCAGTTACAGTTTGTGCACTGCCCAGAGCCACCTGGGAGGAGTCACCAAGCAATCTGCAGATGGCTGCCACCCATGGTGGTCTTAGAGTTACATCAAGAGACCAATCCATGAATGGAGGCTGGCTGCTGCTAGTTCTGGGCTTGAGGCTGTTTAGCAAGAGGTAGGGGGCATGCTGAGGCCAGATGCTGCTTGTTTGAGTTCTGCAAACCTTTGAGATATTTTAGGAAAGTATGTGGCATGAGACAAGATAGGTCATTTGTATGGAAAAGCCACTGGGGTGGGCCCAGAAGTTGGGAAGGGCAGGGTCTCGGGGAAGTACCAGGGAAGGGCAACCAGTGTTAGCCAGCTTGATGGAAACTCAGATATGGTGGCCACCTGCATCTGCATGCTGGGTGGAGAAGGGCTCAACAAAGGAACAATGTCTTCTGCCAGCATGTCTGTCTGGGAGAAAGCTGCCTCTCAGCCCTCACCCTGAAGCCATACAATTCAGTTTCTCCTTGTATGTCCTTGGCACTTTTTGAGCAGCTGCCCCAATGTTGGAGCTCATAGTGAGTGAGTCTGTGATGCACGGGTCCTTTAAGAGGAATATCTGCAATTCCTATAGCCCTTTGTCTCACTCAGCCACATTTTTTTGCTGTTTTTCACAGACAAAGGTTGTGGGGACTTCTCTTCCTGGCACTGAAACCTTGGGCTAGAGAGCCTAGTGTGGGGCCAGGACCCCTCAGTCCTCTGGGGTAATCTCTGCAGCTGAGATATTCCTCCCAATTTGTAACCACCACTTGTGATTGTGGGACCAGCCCATTTCACGTCTTTGTCTCTTCTGTTAGTCTTGTGGTCTCATGTGTATGTCCCCAGCTGTAGGACTTCTGTTCAACCAGACCTCAGGTGACTCTCATTGATGGTTATTCAATAGTTTTGTTGTTATTTTGATGTGGTCACAAGAGGAGATGAGCACTGTGTCTGTACTATGCCATCTTGACCAGAAGTCTATCAAAGTTTTTAAATTATGGTTGACATAAATATTATATTAGTTTCAGGTTACAATATAGTGGTTTGACATTTATACACCTCACAATGCGATCATCACTATAAGTCTAGTAACCATCTGTCACCATAGGTCATGGGGATATAATGTACAGCATAGGGAATATAATCAATAATTAGGTTATTTATTTTGTACCTGGAAATTTGTACCTCTTATTCCCCTTCACCTTTTTTATCCATCATTTACACTCTGCCCTCTGGCAACCATCAGTTTGTTCTCTGTATCTATGAGTTTGTTCCTGTTTTGTTTTGTTTGTTTGTTTTTTTGAATTCCATAAGTGAAATCATGTGCCATTTGTCTTTCTCTGTCTGATTTATTTCACTTAGCATAATATCCTCTAGGTCTATCTGTGTTGTCACAAATGGCAAGATTTAATTCTTTTTTATTCCATTATGTATAACATCTTTATCCACTCACCATTGATGGATACCTAGGGTGCTTTCATATCTTAGCTATAATAAATAATGCTGCAATGAACATATGAGTGCATATATCTTTTCAAATTAATGTTTTTGTTTCCTTTGGGTAAATGCTTACAAGTTGAATTGCTGGGTTTTATGGAGTTCTATTTTTAATATTCTGAGGACAATACTGTTTTCCATACTGGTTGCACCAGTTTACAATTCTACCAGCAGTGCATGAGGGTTCCCTTTTCT
This sequence comes from Macroglossus sobrinus, assembly GCA_004027375.1. Lineage (NCBI taxonomy): Eukaryota > Metazoa > Chordata > Mammalia > Chiroptera > Pteropodidae > Macroglossus > Macroglossus sobrinus. The sequence continues at coordinate 326,889 of PVKZ01001197.1, read as the reverse complement.
CCAAATCCTTACCAACACTTATTATTTGTTGAATTTTACACTAGCTATTCTGATAGGTGTGAGGTGATATCTCACTGTAGTTTGGATTAGCATTTCCTTGATAACTAGTAATAGTAAGCATTTTTTCATGTCTATTGGCCATCTGTATGCTACCTTTGGAGAAAAGTCTGTTCAAGTCCTTTTCCCATTTTTAAATCAGATTGCTTGTTTTATGATGTTAACTTTATGAATTCTTTCTATATTTTTGGATATTAATCCCTTATTTATATAACATTTGCAAATATCTTCTCCCATTCAGTAGGTTGTCTTTTCATTTTGTAGATGATTTCCTTCACTGTGCAAAAGCTTTTTAGTTTGATAATCTCCCATTGTTTATTTTTGCTTTTGTTGTTCTCATATGGAGAGACATAGCCAAAAAAATATTGTTAAGACTGATATCAGAGAGTTTACTAACTTATATTTTCTATGAGTAGTTTTATGGTTTTTCATTGTAAGCTTTTAATACATTTTGAGTTTAAATGTGGTGTAAGAAAGGGGTCCATAATAATTTTTTTGCATATATCTATTTGCTCCAGCACCATTTACTGAAAGACTGTCATTTCCCCAATGTAAATTTCTGCCTCCTTTGTTGTAGGTCAATTAACCATATAAGAGTGGATTTATTAGGAGGCTCTATATTCTGCTCAATTGATTTATGTATCTGTTTTTTTTTTTGTGTGTGCCAGTACCATACTGTTTTGAATACTCTAGCTCTGTATCTATATTTTTCTTTGATGGTACATACTATAATTGTAATCATGTTGTTCTTTATAGGTCTATCTCCACCAACACGTTTAAATTTGACAGACATCTTGATTACTTATGCACCATTTATCTCCAACACCCAGCAAAAGGCCTAGCATATAGTAAACATTTTGTTTTTATTTGTTAATAAACTATATGCATATAACTAAATAACTTTAAAGCTAATAAGCCAAATTATTGGCCTGACTCTGACAACTGGAAAATAGAAAATTGAGCACATTTATTTATATACCACTAAAATAATAGTATATTAAAGGTAATTTTAAAAAGTAATAGCTCAGTGATTGCAAGTGTTTTCATTTGTATATATTCTGGCTTATAACATTAAGAATTGAGACATCTCAAAGAATTAACAAAATGATGTTGCCTGAAACTGGAATGGGCAGCCTACTTCCTTTGCCTCTAATCATGTTCCTCTTTCAGTGTCCATCTTCTGCCTCATTTTCTTCATGAGGTCTTCTCTTATGACTGAAAGTCCTGGTGAATTCTCCCCTTCACTGAATTTTCATTGCAGTTAAAATCCAAAGTCTCCAAGATAGCACTAGATCATATATACTGCCCTGCATTTTGCACATGCATTGTTTTCAATGTTAGTCTTATCTCATCTCTTTAGATTGTAAATCCCTTGAAGGGAACTATCTTACATACCTTTATATATCTTCAATAACCTCACAGTGTCTACAGCAATGTTGAGAACATGATACCTACACAATCAACACACATTGATTTGTTTGTGGGCAAAAACAATGAGTAAATCTGACAGTATTAGTCTATATGAATCCAAAATGTATATATAACAAAAGCTGTAATACCTAGGAATAGTGGAAAATTCCACTTTGTGGGTATTGGGTTTTTAGTACAACACTTGTACTCTAACCAAAGTCAGCCTGGATCATCAGTGGCAGGAAAAGATAGGAAATTTTCTTTCTTTCTTTGCAACATCTCTAGGATCTTGCCATAAAACAGGATAAAACACAAAACTATCTATATTCTGGGATCAGCTTTTATTTGAGAAAGACAATTTAACTGAGTGTTAAAAAGCAGCTACTTTGTACTTTTGGAGAATGTTCTTAATTAATCTGATGCCAAAGAAATAGAAATAAAACCAAACTTCCATTTTACTATTGAGTAGGACCCCTTTGATCTCTAAACTGATCTGGGTATGACATGTACTTGTCCTGCTGATATGATGAGTTTCTCAACGATCCACAGAAATGTTGACAAGTTCAGAAAAGTCACCTCAAACAAGGGTGCCTAAGTTATCATGGACCTCTAGACAAGATTACGAGAGGGTATTGCTACCCATACAAGCTGACAGAGAGATGAAGAGTTCTGAAATGAAGATAGAAAAAAGGTGGAAAGCTGGGCTCCTTTACTAATTTTTCAGGCTACAGTTTCTTTCTATTCCATTCAACTGGTCATTTGTGAGTCATTCAAAACTATTTCTTGAGAATCTATCATGTCTAAGGTGACTCAAAAGAAAAGTAAGAATTAGTTCTAGCATTCTAGGAGCTTGCAATCTGTTCAGGGCGATAAGATATACAAATGGGACAGGTAAGTAACAATGGAAGACACAATTTCATATTGATCAGAGAAAGGCAAAATCATTGTGAACAAATTTTCAAGGAAGACTTTGTAGGGTAGTAGAAACCTTATTGAATTCTGAAAGACCTATTTATAGTGATATTTCATAATTAGAAAATTAATAAGTAACTTATTCTCCCAAATATAATTTACATCAGATGCCTAGTTACTTGATTTACATAAACCAGTTTAAGAGTCAGGGAAAACTGGTGTGTGTAGTATTTTTCACTAAGAGTCCAGTAGCAGAAACCAAGGCAAGATTGTTTTTGCCTATAATCACTGATAGTTCAAAGCAAAGTTTCAATAAGAAGTAATAATTGAGGTTGATTTTTAAATGAAAATACTACCTATGAGTCTCAGTAAATAAAGAACTGTTTCCTTAAGCAAATCAGTTTACCTCTGGGACCTCAATTTCTACAAAAATGAAGGATTAGTCTAGAGTGGTATTTCCCAAAGACGTTCTGCAAAATGTTAATAGATATTATGCAAAAAAGAGGGCTTCATGATCATGTAAGTTTCAGAAATATTGGGTTAGACAAGATTATACTACATTCTTATCATAGAATTTATTGTAGCCTTTAATATGATCATTTGAATTATGAGTTTTCGAGATGAGAGTAGAACATATACCATTTCCTAAACTTACTTGACTATTGAAAACATTTTTAAATGAAATATCATGTAGGACTGTATTCTGAAAATTACATATGAGAAATAAGAATGCCTTTTCTAAAAGGCTAAAAAAAATACTATGATTTGCGTTAAATGAATAGTTGTAGATCTATATGAAGCTAATTACTTTGCTCGCACTAATTTCATTTAGAATTTATAAGAACTGTATGATTTTTATACATTGCAAACTTAAAGGACATGTTCATTTTTTCCCTCAGGCAACTCAAATCAAATTGTAGTTATGAGTAAATCAGTATTTTATTAATGTACTGATATGGCGCCAAGTATATAATTTAATCTTAATAATTTTTCTTTTGATAATAATTTTATATTCTCTTGATTTTCTAGAGTTTTCTCCAAAGATACTGCCTTAAAGACAACTTTTTGTGCTAAATTTGTCCATTAAATAGGCTCTATTTGATTAATCCGGAAAATTACCGGATTAAAACAGTAGTTAAGTCTAAGAAAAGTTACCTTTCTATTAAATAAGACCTGGAGTTTTATTTAATTATGATTTTGCCATTGATAACTGCTGGAGATATTTTTTTTTTTTAAAGAGACGCTCTCCCTGCAAAAAAAAAAAAAAAAAAAAAAAAGACAAGTTACATTTGTTTGTTTGTTTGTTTCGAGAATCTGCAAATACTTACTTTTACATTAGAAAAAAACTTACCCTTCACTGAGATGTCATAGCCTCTGAGGTTTTGTAAAACTCCTGCTGATTGACCCTACCCTTGACCTTAGCTCCAAAACCCAACTTCATTCTGGCATGCTGGTGTAGAGAATTTATTTATTTTAACAGTAGGGAGCCAGAATTCCGGGAATATTCTTACAAAAAAGCTCAAGATGTATTTGCCAAATCTTCAACTCCATATGTCTGGGAGGCCTCCACTAACATATAAAATGAATAACAATGAATGGTTGCTGTCAACGGCTCCATGGATATATGTCGCTCTAAGAAATAGGACATAGAGGAGTGTGAAAAATTTCACTAGAAATAGCCTTTTTAATCATCAAGGAAATATTGAAAATAGGCATATTTGAATAGAGACCTTTTAGTGAAAATGAAGCAGGGGGTGGTAAAGTCCTATAAGTAATTCAGGTAATATTTATCAAAGCAGAGAGACAGTTGTAGGACCAATTCTCCATTTGATCTGCCTGTTTCTATCTGGTAATTCCCATTCTCTCTCCTGAATTCTGATAATTTTACTATAGGGTTGTACAGTGCAATTTACTGTGCATTTTTACTTTTTAGAAAACTTTACTTTTCAAATTTGAACTGGATAACATGCTTGTTAAACATCTGTAAAATGCTAAATAGTACAAAAAGGAAAAAATAAAAATTACTCATATAATGCTATCCAAATACAGCTACTATTAACAATTTAGTAAATTTCCTGTAGTTCTTTTAAAATGTTACTTTATTATAAGAATTTTCCCCTACTTTAAACAAATTTTTAAAGGATTTTATTATGGAAAATTTGAAGCATAAGAAGAGTTGAAAATATTTTACTATGAATACCTATAGTCTCATCACTTAGATTATTAGATATAGTTAACATTTTACTATGCATGCTTTGTCATGTATCTATTTATTCATCCATCAATATTTCTGATGCATTTCAAAGTAAAATTATACATATTACTTTTATGGATAGTCTTTGGAGTGAAATATGATTTTCTTTTAAATTATTTCCCTGTTATTGATTGATTGCTCACTTCTAATTTTTCATTATTTTACATGACTTCATAGGAAGAATATGCTTCTAGATTTAATAGCAGTTTCTAGCTATAAGAGGGGAATAATATTGAAAAGATAGATAGAAATCATATTGTGGAAGACTTTGAAAACCAAGGAAATAACAGCAAAGTGTGGTGTAAACAGCTGCATTCTTGGAATCAGATAAATCAGACAATTATTAGGTAACTAATCCTGGAAAAAGTATTGAATCCCTCTGAGGCTATTTTTTCATCTGTCAAGAGTAGTTTTACTTGTCTTATGGGGTAATTGTGAGGATTAAGTAGCATGTATACAATCTATCTGTATATCATAAATAAAAAGATTTCTCAAAATAATAGTTTCATAAAAAATTTAGTCAAAAAATCCCCTGGAGAATTTTCAGTAGGGGATAGAAATGATAACACCTGTATTTACCTGGCTTAATCTTGGAGAATTATGTATGGTGGTTGAGAGTAAGGGAGAAAAAGTTATAAAGAAGTAGATTTGATTCAATTTAACAAACACTAACTGAGTGTGTATGAAATGTAAAGCACAATGCTAGATGCCTTGGGAATTCAGGGAAAGGTGGAATCTTGACAGGTAGCACAAAGACTTGTAATGGATAAAACAATGGTATAAAAGAGCTATAAAACTGAGCAGAACTCATTGATCCATCCATCCATCCATCCATCCATCCATCCATCCATCCATCCATCCATCCATCCAATGTATATTTGTTTCTTCTTTATGCCAGTCACAGTCCTAGGTGCTAAAGATAAAGCATGGAAAGGAACAGACACAAGATTTTGCCCTCATGTAGCACATATTCTAGTAGAGAAGACAGATAAAATGCAAATAAATAAATAATAAAATATAGATACAGATAGTAATAAGTACCTTGAAAAACATTAAAGAAAGCAATGTAAAGCAGTGATGAGGTTGCTATTTTAGATATCTTCTCTGAGAAAGAGCTGTATAAGCAGAGAACTGAAAAAGATTAAGAGGTAAAGTGTGCTACTTTCTGAACGAACAGATGTTCAGGTGGAGTTAACAGAAATAGCAAAGACCCTGAGGCAGGAGTGGGCTTGAGGCACACTAGGGAGGGTAACGAGTGTGACTGGAGGATGTAATTGGATCTGAGGGAGAAAAGGAGAGCTTGTTCAGAAATAAGGTTGGAGAGATAGTCTTTGGTCCTACCAAGGAGATTGGCTTTTATTCTGAGGATCACAGGGGAATCACCTGGAGATTTCGAGAGAGGAGTGATGTGATAAGTCTCAAATTTTAAAAGGTGATTCCCTTGACTACTTTGTGGAGTACTAACTGGGGCAGGCATGAGGGTGATATTGAGGTGGGAGGCAAGTGAGTAGAAACTGGGTCTCAGAACAAGATGGTAATATGCAGGAGTGAGAAGTAGTTAGACTTGGGCATATTATTAAGGCAGAGTCAAGAAAATTTCTTGATGGATTGAATGTGGGTGTGAAAGAATAAGTTAAGTCAAGGCTAAATCCAGATTCTGACATGGAGTGATATGAACCCTTTAGTTAATAGAAAAATGAGCAGAGTGTTATGGCAGTATTAGACAGTTACTTTTGAATGGGGTTATTGAGAGAGAGTAGATGAGCACCAAAGGGTGAAAAGCCTTCTTGTACTCAACAGACACCTACAATGCAAAATTTACAGAGGCTTTCACTCTCAGAGTGGCAGAAATGCAGGGCTGGCACTGGATAACGATTGCTCCTTACATTTTGCACCCCAGATACTTTGTTTGCCTCATCCCTGGTCCCAGCTCTGGTAGCTGAAGAAGAGGTATGAACATTTAAGCTAAAGAAGTGTCAGGAGCAAAAACAGGAAATACAAGAGGCCCACTTAAAGATTGCTGCTATTCTCTGGACAAGAGAATTTAAAGGTGTTGAAAAACCAGAGGCTTCTAGGCTCTTAGGACCAAGCAGCTACCTACCCTATCTTTTCACTTTTTATTTTTATCATTTGCAGACCCAGGACCAGCCTCTTATCTTACTTTTTCTATATTGCTATTGTTGTTGCATCCTTTTTCGTTGATTTTTTTCATAAGACTGGCTGCTAGTGAGAAGCATGGTTTTCATAAATTCCTTCTTCCTCAATACCCAAAAGCAAACAACCTGGTCCTTGTGTTTTATGAGTTTACCATTAGTCATTAAACAATCTAATAAACATAGAAAATCTACAAAGTTAAGAAATTTCTAATATCCAAAATATATAGAATGCTCACACAACTTAATAGCAAAAAAAAACCCCAAATAATCCAATTTAAAAATGGGCAGAGATTTCAGTAGACATTTTCCCAAAGAATACATTTATATGACAGGTATATGACAAGATGTTCAATATCGCTAATCATCAGGGTAATGAAAATCAGAACCACAATGAGTTATCACCTCCATCTGTTAGAATGGCTATTATCAAAAAGGTAAGAGACAACAAATGTTGGTGAGGATATGGAGAAAAAAATCCTTGTGCGCTGTTGTTGGTGGCAATGTAATTGGTGTAGTTGCTATGGAAAAAGTGTGAAGGTTCCTTAAAAGATTAAAAATAGAACTACAATATGACCCAGCAATTTCTTCATCCAAGAAAATGAAAACACTAACTTTGTATAAAGATATATACACCTCCACATTCATTGCAGCATTAATTATAAGAGCCAACTTCAGTGTCTATTGATGAATGGAGAAAATGTGGTGTGTGTGTGTTTGTGTGTGTGCGCATGCGTGCGTGCGTATGCAATGGAGTATTATTAACCATAAAGAAGAATGAAATCTTTCCATTGGTGACAATATGAATGGACTTTAAGGGCATTATATGAAGTGAAATAAATCAGACAGAGAAAGACATATACTGTATGATTCACTTATATGTAGAATTGGGAAAAAAAAAAAACAAACTCAGATACAGAGACTAGATTGGTGGTAGCAAAAGGCAGGGGATGGGGGTGGTCAAAAGGGATGAAGAGAGTCAAAAGGTACAAATTTATAGTTATAAAATCAATAAGTCATGAAAACCATAGTTAAGATTTCTAAGACAGTAGATCTTAAAAGTTTTCATCATGAAAAAAATTCAGTAACTATATATGGCAAAGGTTGTTAACTAGACTTATTGCAGTGATCATTTCACTATATATATTGAATCATTATGGTGTATACTTGAAGCTAATATAATGTCATATATTACAATGGCAAAAAAAAAATTCCTTAAAGTCTTTAACAGTCTTAATTATGACTCCATGCCTGAGATGGTCATAAATATAAAGCCTCTTGAGAAACCTTTGTGTTAGCTTACTCAGACTGCCGTAACAAAGTACCACAAATTGGGTGGCTTAAATAACAGGAATTTATCATCCCACAGTTCTGGAGGCTGGATTTCCAAGATGTCAGCAGCACTGGTTCTTTCTGAGGGATGTTAGAGAAAATCTGTTCCATACCTCTATCCTGGCTTCTGGTGACTTGCTAGAAATTTTTGACATTCTTTGTCTTATAGATATATTTCCCAGTCTCTGCCTTTATCTTCACATGGTGTTCTACCTGTGTGCATATCTGTTCAAATTTCCATTTTTATAAAAACTTCAGTCATATCGAATTAGTGGGCTGTCCTACTACAGTCTGACTTCATCTTAACTTAACTAATTATATCTGTAATGACCCTATTTTCAAATGTCACATTCTGAGGTACTGGAGGTAAAGACTTCAATAAACAAATTTGGGGAGGACAGAATTCAATCCATAATAACCTTCTTCTGTAATTTTTATTCCTGAAGGTAGATTATTAAATCTCCTCTCCTTTAGCATAGATGCCTTAAGATACCATCAGGCTAATTTTGCACCTTTTCTTAAGGATAATGAGAAGCCCTTGAAATGGTCTTGGAGGCAGGGTAGACTCTGGTGAAAGAGGGCCAAGTGGGCATATCCTGGCTACACCACATATTAACAGGGGGATCAGGAAAAAATAACCCGTCTGTTCCTTAGTTTCTCTTTCTGTAAAATGAAGATAATAACAGTACTTACCACAGTAAGTTTTAATAATTAAATTAAACATGTAAATAGCTTAGAAGAATGCCTGGCATATTATGAGCACTATATAAAAATTGCCATATATAACTTTTAAACAGGGGAGGAATATGATCAGATTTTTATTTTTAAAGATCTCTCTGAGTACTGCGGGGGGAAAACTGGGTTGCAGGCAAACCTGAGTGGTTGCAGAGCTAGCCAAGCACCTAATAAAGTAGCCTAGGAAAATAATGCTACTAACTGTTTGACTGGGATGGGTACAGAGGGGTGGAGAGAAATAGACTGATTCAAAACCTATTTATTAGTAATACATAAAGCAGTTTTTTTTTAAGTCCTATCAGGGTAGAATATTAGCTTCCATCTAGTTTCTGTATTTTTAAATTAAATTTATGGGAGCAACATTGGTTAATAAAATTATATAGCTTTCAAGTGTACAATTCAATACATCATATGTGTATTGCATTGTGTGTTCACCACCCGAAGTTAAATTTCCTTCCGCCACCAAATATTTGAGCCCTTACTTATCCTATCTACCTTTCTCCTCCCCTCTTTCGTCTGGTAACCACTAATCCACTGTCTGTGTCCATGAGTCTCTGTTTGTTTGTCATGTTTGTTACTTTTAGTTTTATATCCCACATGTAAGTGAAATCTTATGGTTCTCAACTTTTTCGGTCTGATTTAAAATCGCTTAGCCTGATAATCTCAAGATCTATCTATGTTGTGGCAAATGGCAGTATTTCATCTTTTCTTGTGGTTGAGTAATATTCCATTGTATATATGTACCACATCTTTATCCAATCATCTATTGATAGACACTGGTTGTTTCCATGTCTTGGTAACTGTGAACATTAGGGTGCAAATATCTTTGCAGATAAATGTTTTCAAGTTTTTTGGGTAAATACCCATAATAGGGATTTCTGAGTCATATGGTAATTCTATTCTTGGTTTTTTGAGGAACCTCCATACTGTTTTCCATAGGGGCTATACCTTTACATTCCCACAAGCAGTGTATAAGGGTTCCATTTTCCCCATAACCTCTCCAACACTTGTCCTGTATTCTTAATGATCCATTTCTGATGTCCTCAGAATTGAATGATAGTCATCTCAGTGGGCTTCTAGAAGGCTTCTTTCATAGTTCTAAACTAGAGGGTGAGAGTTAGAAAAGTAAGGATTTCTTTGAACAAACATGGCTGAGAAAGAATATATAGTATTTACCCATTATTTGAATGTGGTAGACAAAGAAAGGTGAAGAATCTAACTTACAACTCTGACTTTTTAACCTAATTTGACAGGGAAAATCATAATGTCAGTAAAAAAATATGTATAATCAAGAGATGCAGGCTTGAGAAGAGGGATAAAGACAACTTTTGACATCTTGAGTTCAATGCTCAATGTTAAGCAAAACATGTGGAAATATTTAACCATCAATTAGAGTAGTGTGGGCCTCCCTCTGAAGAGAATAGATGAATTAGAAAACAGGTGAAAACTGAAAATATGAAAGTACTTGAAATTGTCAAAGAAATATATAGAGAGATAAAATTTCAGAGGAGTTATCAAAGAGCTACATAAGGAAAAGTAAAAAGAGATACAGAGTAATAAAAATTAAAGTAGGGGACAGTGTTAGTGGAAAGTAATAGTGATATTTGTTAAACATTGCCTTAAAGTTCAAAAGAATGGGAACTAAGTAAAGACTGTTGGATATGGCAATTAGAAGGATGCCAATTCTTTGTTAATTGATGACACAAGACAGACCTAATAAATCAACAAACAATGGAACCCTTGTGCATTGTTGGTGGGATTGCAAATTGGTGCAGCCACTATGGAAAACAGTATGGAGTGTCCTCAAAAATTAAAAATAGAACTACCATATGACCTAGCAATTCCACTTCTGGGTATTTATACAAAGAAATCCAAAACATTAATTCAAAAGGATATATGCACCCTTATGATCATTGCAGCACTATTTACAATAGCCAAAATAGGGAAGTAACTTAAGTCCTCATCAACAGATGATTGGATAAAGGTGTGGTACATATATACAATGGAATATTATTCAGCCATAAAGAGAATGAAATCTTGCCATTTGCGACAACATAGATGGACCTGGAAGGTATTATGCTAAGTAAAATAAGTAAAACAGAGAAAGACAAATACCATATGATCTCACTTATGTGTGGAATCTAAAGAACAAAATAAACAAAACAGAAACAGACTCATAGATGCAAGGAACAAGCTGATGGTTGCCAGGTGGGAGAGGGTTAGGGAGGTGGGGTGAAAACAATGAAGGGATTAAGAAGTACAAACTGGTAGTTATAAAAGTCAAGAGAATGTAAAGTAAAGCACAGGGAATATAGTTAATAATATGGTAATAATTATGTATAGTGCCAGGTGGGTAATAAAGTAATCATGGGGATCACTTTGTAAATTATATAAATGTCTAACCACTAAGCTGTATACCTGAAACTAATATAAAATAATTGAATATCAACTGTAATTGAAAAATCAAAAAATTTGGGGAAAGTGAAGGGGAATAGGAAGTTCTAGCTTCTAAGTATAAAATGAATAAGTCATAGGGATATGGTATACAGCATAGGGAATATTCAATAATACTGTGATAGCATTATATAGTGTCATATGGTGATCACTTCTTTAGGTATATAAATATCAAATAACTGGTATACATCTGAAACTAATACAATTATATGTTAGCTACATTTTAATAAAAATCTTAAGAAAACAGATCTAAAAGATTTAAATAGTGTATGAGCATATGAGAAGTCAATGGTAGAATTTTAGGTTTAAAATAATAAGCTAGTAGAAAACCTAGGAACAAATTTGTGCATCTATGGAAATATGATAAGTGACAGATGGGTATTCATGTCAGTAAAGCAAAAAACACTGTGCAATAAATGGTGCTGAGATTATTCATTATCCATATGGAACTTATAAAATTGGAGTGCTGCTTCATATCATATTTTTAAAGAGCTAGTTTCAGCTGGAGTAAGAACTTAAATATAAAAAAACTTTAAATATTTTATAAAAAGAGAGATCAAGAGATACATGGAAACAAATGTTAATAATAGTACAACATCTCAAAACTTTTGGGACATGGCAAATGAGGTCATAAATTCATATAAGTCAGGCCTATCTCCAAAAACAAGAATGAGTCCAAATAAACAACCTAACGCTTCATCTTTAAACAACTAGAAAAGAAAGAACAAATGAAGTCTAAAGTCAGCAGGAAGAAAGAAATAATCAAAATTAGAGCAGAAATAAATAAAATGGAAAACAAACAAAAAAATAGAAAAAATAAATGCAACAAAGAGCTGGTTCTTTGAGAAGGTTAATAAAATTGACAAACCCCTGGCTAGACTCACTAAAAAAAAAGAGAAAAGACACAAATAAACAAAATCAGGGATGAAAGAGAGGAAATTATGACAGACACCGCAGAAATACAAAGGATCATACAAGAATACTATGAAAAAATATATAACACCAAATTTAATAACCTAAAAGAAATGGGCCAGTACTTAGAAAAATACAACCTTCCTAGACTGAATCAAGTAGAACTGGTGGGATGGTTCAATAGAATAGTGGTTAGCATGTCTGCTTTACATGCAGAAGGTCCTGGGTTCAAGCCCGGGTTCAAGCCCCAGCAGAGACATGGCCCAAACTCTGGGTGCACCAGACCTCCAGGTGTGCCAGGCCACAAGCACCTGGGAGGAAACTCCCTGCCTTCAGAGGTCCAGTCCTTAAGAGGAGACAGCAATATTGGTAGGTCAGGGGTGAAAGTGGGGTTGGGGGGAATTAAAAGAAGAAGAAGAACTGGAAAATCTAAATAGACTGATCAACAGGATGAAAATTAAAACAATCATTGAAAGACCTACCAAAAAGTAAAAGTCCAGGACCAGAGGGCTTCACCAGTGAATTCTACCAAATGTTCAAAGAAGAATTAATACCTATTCTCATCAAACTCTTTCAAAAAATTAAAGAAGAGGCAATACTTCCCAACTCATTTTATGAGGCCAATATTACTCTGATAACAAAACCTGGTAAAGATAACACACAAAAAGAAAACTACAGACCAATATCTCTCATGAACACAGATGCAAAAATCCTAAGTAAGATACTAGTGAACCGAATACAGCAACATATTAAAAAGATTATACACCACGATCAAGTAGGCTTCATCCCAGGGGCACAGGGATGGTTCAACATACACGAATTGATTAATGTGATACACCACATAAACAAATTAAAACATAAGAATCATATGATCATGTCATTAGATGCAGAAAAAGCCTTCAAAAAGATACAGCATTCATTTATGATCAAAACACTTAATAAAATTGGTTAGAAGGAAAGTACATTAACATAATAAAGACCATCTATGACAAACCCTCAGTCAACATTATACTTAATAATGAAAAACTAAAAACCTTCTCTCTAAGATCAGGAACAAGGCAAAGCTGTCCACTATCACCACTGTTATTTAATATAACATTGGAGGTCCTAGCAAGTACTCGCCTAAGAGAAATATATAAAAGACATCCAAATAGAAAACGAAGAAGTCAAACTGTCACTATTTGTGGATGACATGATTCTCTATATAGAAAACTCTAAAGACTCTACAAGAACATTACTAGAAACAATAAGCAAATACAGTGAAGTTTCTAGATACAACATCAATGTTCAAAAATCCATAGTGTTCCTATATTCTAATAATGAAGTGTCAGAAAAAGAAGTGGAAAAAATAATTTTCTTTTTGCAATTGCAACAAAAAGAATAAAATACCTAGGTATAAATTTAACGAAACATGTGAAGGACCTATATGATGAAAACTTAAGACCCTATTAAAAGAAATCAAAGAAGATACAAAGAAATGGAAGGATATTCCTAGTTCTTGGACTGGAAGAATCAACATAGTTAAAATGATCATATTATTTAAAGCATTATATAGATTTAATGCAATCCCCACCAAAATCCTATCAGCATTTTTTTCAAGAAATATACAAAAATCATTAGATTGTATAAAAACACAAAAGACCCCAAATTGTCAAAGCCATTCTGAGAAAAAAGGATGCGGCAAAGAATCACTCTGCCCAACTTCAAATTATACTACAAAGCGACAGTAATCAAGATGGCATGGTATTGGCAGCAAAACAGACACACAAACCAGTGGAACAGAATCGAAAGTCCAGAAGTAAACTCATATTTATATGGGCAAATGTTTTTTGACAAAAATGCCAGAAACATACAGCGGAGAAAGGAAAGCCTCTTTAATAAATGGTGCTGGGAAAACAAGAAAGCCACCTGCAAAAGAATGAAACTGTTGTCTATTACCACACACTAAAATTAACTCAAAATGGATTAAGTACCTTAATATAAGACCTAAAACAATAAATGCATAGGAGAAAACATAGGAATGAAACTCAAGGATCTTGGACTTAAAGAGGATTTTATGAATTTGACCTCAAAAGCAAGGAAAGTAAAAGCTAAAATAAATAAATGAGATTACATCAAACTAAAAAGCTTTTGCTCAAAAAAGGCAAAAGAAATCATCAAGGTAAAGAGACAACCATCTGAATGGAAAAATATATTTGCATGCAACACCTCCGATAAGGGCCTTATATCCAAAATATATGAAGAACTCATAAAACTCAATAACAACAAAAAAACACAAATGATCCAATCAAAAAAATAGGCAGAGGACCTGAACAGACACTTCTTCCTAGAGGACATAAAAATGGCCAACAAATATTTGAAAAGATCCTCAACATTGCTAGCTATTAGGGAATTGCAAATTAAAACCAAAATAAGATACCATCTCATACCTATCAGAATAGCTATAATCAATAGAACGAGTAATAACAAAAGTTGGAGAGGAACCTTCATACACTTCTGATGGGACTGTAAATTGGTACAGCCACTATGGAAAATGGTATGGAGGTTCCTCAAAAAACTAAGAATTGATCTACCATATGATTCAGCAATCCCTCTACTGTGTATTTACCTCAAAGACTTGAAAAACCATATCCGTAAAGATTTGCACACTGATGTTCATAGCAGCATTATTCACAGTGGCCAGGACATGGAAGCAACCAAAGTGTCCTACGATAGATGATTAACTAAAGAAGCTGTGGTACATATATACAATGGAATATTACTCAGCCATCAGAAGAGATGAAATACTGCCATTACAACAACATGGATGGACCTCGAGATAATTATGCTAAGCGAAATAGGCCAGATAGAAAAGGTTGAAAATCACATGATATCACTTATATGTGGGATATAAATCTAAAAGCAACAAATGAACAGGACAAACAAAGAAAGACTTATGGACATGGACTATAGATTAGTGGTTACTAGAAGGTAGAGGATGGGGGGAGGGAGGAGGTAAATGAAATAAAGGGAGTCAAATATGTGGTGACAGAAAGGAATCCAACTATGGAAGGTGAACACACAATGTAAATATATATATGCCTTACTATTAAGGTGTACAGCTGAAACTTATTGGATTTTTTAAACCAATGTCACCATAAGTTAATTAATTAACTAATTAATTAATTAAGACATTTTAGAAAATGTTAGGAAATGTTTTAAGGCTTTGGAGTAGAGAAAAAAATTAAACAAAATGTATAAACTATAAAAGGTAAAAGTCTGAAAAACAGACAAGTTCAAATTAAGAACTTCTACTCATCAAAAGACAAAGAAAGTAAAAAGACAGGATACAAAATCAAAAAAGATATTTCGACACATATATATTTCATGGAATTGGCTCATATGATCATAGGGACCATCAATTTTGAAATCTGTAGAGTAGACCAGCAAGCTGGAAACTCTCTGGAAATAGCTAATATTGCCATGTCGAGGTACAATTTTTTCTTTAGGAAAACCTCAGTTTTGCTCTTAAGGCCTTTCAACTGATTGGATGAGGCCTACCCATATATCTAGGATAATTAATCTCCTTTACTTAAAGTAAATTGTAGATAGTAACTGCATCTACAAAATACCTTCCCAGCAATACTTAGATTAGTGTTTGATTAAAATATTGAGCATTTTAGCCTAGCCAGGTTGACATATACACTAACCATAAATCACAATCCCAAACCACAAATTACAAAACATGCCAAATGCTGTTAAAGCTTGAGACCAAGAGAAAGAGGGTGCTTAAGAATTCAGTAGGAGCCTCATGCTCTGGGTTAGTGTCAGAGACTTGAAAACATGTTTAAGATCATTTTATCAGAGTGTGGATTGATCTCGGTAAAAGCTGGGAATATTCCACTAGAAACAAAATTGCATATCACAAAATATGAGGAAAATGAAGCTGAAGAAGTATGTTAATCATGCCATTTGTATCATTAACAACCTCATCTCTGTCAGAGATAAGATGGAAGGCGGAAGGGAAATGATTGCTAGATCACAGGAGAAAGAGCCTGTGGCATAGAAGCTTTTCTGTGCATAAAGCTATTTTCTTGAATGTCAAAAACTAAAAGAGGACATGCCTATTGGGAAAGGATATATCAAACTTGATAATAGTGCATCAATGACAAAAAAATTGAAATTATACCTGGGGTTGCCGAAATTCATCTTTTTTTTTCTCGACCTTTCTTTATCCCTCCACCTCATACTATTCTTCAGCAAATAAAATTAACTTCAAACAAAAGTAATAATAGCAATACATATGTGTGTATTTAAAAAACTGGAAAGAAATAAATGAAAAGGAGGAAAGAAACATAAGCAAAAAAGTAAAAAGAAAAACATAACTTCTCAGAAAACTTATCAAAAAAACAAAAAATTCTAACAACTAGTTCTGTATAATCTCAAAGAAATCACAGATTTCATGATCTTTCTATTAAAGCTATCTACAAGGAAATGCCAGCATTTAAAAAGGATATTATAAAATAATCTAAAGAGTTTAAATGTAAGTTAGCATAATGTTCTCCAGGTTCATCCATGTTGTAGCATGTGTCAGAATTTCCTCACTTTTTAAGTCTGAATAATAGTCTGTATGTACAACATTTTGTTTATCCAGTCATCTGCTGATGCTCATTTGGGTTGTGTCCACTTTTTGACTACTCTGGATAATGCTACTATGAACATTCAAGTTTTTGTGTGAATATATGTTTTAAATTCTCTTGAGTATAAATCTAGAAGTGAGACTGTTGGGTCATATTATAACTCTAACCTTTTGAGAAAGTCCAGACTGTTTTCCATTTTGCATTTACATTCCTACCAGCAATGTATAAAGGTCCCAGTTTCTCTATGTCTTTGCTAGCATTTGTCATTATATCTTTTAAAATTTTTTAGAGCTTTAAAAAAATATGGTGAATTATACATAACATCAAAATTATCATTTTAACCATTTTAAGGATACAATTTCATGACATTAAGTATATTCACATTGTTGTGAACCATCACCACCATCCATCTCCAGAACTTTTCTCATGTTCCCAAACTAAAATTCTATCCCTAACCCTAAGCATGTCCCTTAAACAATAACTCCTCATCACCTTCCTCTTTCCACTTTGGCCCCAGTTCCACTACCATTCTGTTTCTATAAATTTGACTACTATAGATGCCTCATATGAGTGGAAGCATATAGTATTTGTCCTTTTGTGACTGGTTTTTTCACTTAACATAATGTCTTCAGGCTTCCTCCAAGATGCTTCATGTGTCAAAATATCCTTCCTTTTTAAAGCAATAATATTTAATTGTATTAACCTGTTATTTTGTTTTGCTTGTTTGTTTTTGCTAATTGACATTCTAATGCATGTAAAGTGGTATATTGTGGTTTTTGACTTCAGTTTCTCTAGTGACTAATTATGCTGAGCACCTTTTTGTGTGATTATTGGCCATTGTATATCCTGGGGACGGATGTATTCTATTCCATTGATCCATATGGGTCAATTCTATTCCACTGATCCATAGGAGAGAAAAGTCTATTTAAATCCTTTGTCCATTTTTCATTTGGATTATTTGTCTTAATTATTGAATTGTAAGAGTTCTTTACATATTCTGGATAATAGATCTTTATCAGATATATGACTTACAAATATTTTTTCCCATACTGTAGGTTGTCTTTTCATGTTTTGGATACTGTCCTTTGGTACACAAAAGTTTTTAATTTCATGAATCAGTATATCTAATTTTATCTTTGTTGCTTGTGCTTTTGGTGTCATGTTAAACCATTGCCTAATCCAGTGTCAAACAACTCTATATAAAAATTTTATTGTTTCAGCTCTCTATTATAGTAATTCCCTTTATCCACGATTTTGCTTTCCATGGTCTCTGTTACCTGTACTCAACCAAAGTCTCAAAATAGTAAATGGAAAATTCCAGAAGTAAACAATTCTAAAATTTAAATTGTGCACCATTCTGAGCAGTGTGATAAAATCTCAAGCTGTTCTGCTCTGTCCTGCCTGGCATGTAAATCATCCCTTTGTCCAGCGTATGCATGCTGTATACATTCCCCACCCATTAGTCACTTAGTTGCAATCTCAGTTATCGGATTGACTATCAGAGTATCGTAGTACTTGTGTTCAAGTAACCTGTATTTTACTTAATAATGGCCCCAAAGCCATTCATATAACTTTTATTACAGTATATAGTTATAATTGTTCTATTTAATTATAAGTTGCTGTTAATCTCTTACTGTGCCTAATTTTCCAACTTTATCATGGGGCGGGGTGCGTGTGTGTATGAAGAGAGAGAGAGAGAGCGTGAGAGAGAGAGAGAGAGAAAGAAGGGTTTGGTACTATCTGTGGTTTCAGGCATTCACCAGGAGTTTTGAAACATATATTCCACAGATAAGGGGAGGGGGCTACTATATATCTAAGATTCATTTTGAATTAATTTTTGTATCTGCTGTAAGGTGGATTTCCAAACTCATTCTTTTGTATGTGGGTATCCAGTTGTCTCAGCACTATTTCTTGAAAAGTCGATTCTTTCTTCATTGTATTGTTTTGACACCCATGTTAAAAATCAATTGACTGTAGATGCATTTGTTTATTTCTGGACTCTTAATTCTATTCCATTGATCCATATGTTTATCTTTATGCTAGTACCACACTGTCTTGACTACTGTAGCTTTGTTATGAGGCTTGAAATTGAGAAGTGCAGTCTTCTGACTTCCTTATTTTTTTAATAAATTATTTTGGCTATTCTTAATCCCTAGAATTTTCATATAAATTATAGGGTCAGTTTATCAATTTCTGAAAAAAAAGCAGCTGGAAAATTGATAGGGTCTGTATTGAATCTGTTGATCAATTTGGGGAGTATTGTCACTTTAACTATTAAGTTATCAACTCCAACAACACAGATATTTTTCCATTTATTTAGATTTTCTTTAATTCCTTTCAATGACATTTTCTAGTATAAAAATATCTGTACTTAAAACTTGATATTATATAATTATATTAACATATAATATCTATTCCAAAATATCCAGTGTTTAAAAATTGGATCTCTTGGATCTATTTAAAATTTTTTTTATCCTTCCTTTCATAATTTCTATTTATCTTTTTGCTCTGCACTCTGGACAGACTCTTTGAGATGGTCTTATAATTCATTTAGTCAGTTTTTAACAATATAATTTTTTTATTAATTGCTTCTAGAGTCTTTTAAGTTAAATATTCATGTATTTTTAAATTTCCAAGGATATCATGGTTCTCAGAGTTCTCCGTTTTTATAACTGCCCCTGTCACTTTTTAAATATCACTAAGAACATCAACAAGATTTTTAAAAAAGTTTTCTCCTATTTCCTACATTAACTCCATTTTAGTGAGTAATATCTGCTCTAACTTAGCCTTCTTCTTTCAAATAGTGGATTTTCTCTTTATGAGTAATGATATTTTTATCTGTTCATATTTATAAGTGGAGATCTAGATCATTGAGTATTGGTAACTGCCATCCTATCTGGAATTAGAGAAACCACTATTCAATTCCCCACAGTGGGTCTTATCCTCTGAGGATGGATGTAGTAGGTTGGAGGATTGTTTTCTCCTCCAGTGAATTGGCGTAGGGGAAAAGTAATAGCCCTCTTCCTAATAGGAAATAATGATTGATGGTGCACAGGGTGCTGAGCCATCAAATCTCAAGCCTTAAGTTGAGAGAAAAAGGAATAGGGTGAGGAAGCAAAGAAATAAAGTATTTGAAACTGTGTCCAGGAAAAGAACTTTGCTTGTGACAACTGGCACAGGAAACTCAAAGGAAGCAAATAAATATGAAGTCTACTAAGTGTCTGAATGGATTTTATGGCCAAACCAGCCCCAAGCCTGGCCTTTAAAAACCTCTAACTGTAAAAGAACTCTCAGAACTCCAAACTTATACCAGCAGGAAATGGGCTGTGAAACTGTGAAGTCTCCAAGGAGGGCTTACTTCCTAGTGCCACTTCAAATGTGGCCATGAAGAATAATGAACAAGGAAGAGCCTTCCAGCGTTGGAGCCAAGAGCCACTGAAATTTATGCGAAAGAATGCTTATCCTTGAAAGCAGAACAAGGATATAATCATAGAACTTCCCCCATTGCTGAAGAGAGGATAGTCACAATAACTACTCAGAGATTCTATTATTTATAAGAACCCTGACTGCTATGAGCCTCACATTTTCCACTGAACTTGGATTCTAATGCAGGGTATCTATGGAGAAGCACTTAGAAATCATTATGGAGAAGAGTGGAGGGATTTGTAGACAATGGTAGCATTTAACATTTTACAGTGTGCTAGGCAAAATGCATTGTCTCAATTTCATATAGCTACTCTCTGAGGTATGTACTGTTATGAAATTCTACAGATGAAAGTCAAGTGACTTGGTCTGGGATACATAATAGGTAGTCTTGAAATCAGGATTCAAAACTATGGGGCTTAACTCCAGAGCGTTCACTCTTATCCCTATCATATTTTATAATCACAGATGTCTATTGGGCATGATGAGCAATATGTAAACCCTGAAGGGGAGACAAGACATATACACAAATTTAGGGCAAGGAAATGTATTATCTAAAAAAGGAAACATCAAAATGATTTCAATATGCTAGAATATAGATTACCATCACTAACTTTTAACCTTCTTAGGGACTTGTCTTGTTTACTGATGAATCACCAATTCTCACTACACCTTCTGGCTCACAGTAGGTGCTCAATAAATATTTGTCGAATGAATAAAGAATGAATACTAAAGTCCTGTAATATTAGTCTAAGGTCCTTGAGCAACTGTGCCAAATTTTGCCTTCACATCTCCAGAGTCTAGTGAGCTTTGCTGCACTCAACAAATTGAACTGTGGTTTTAAGGCTGCTCATTGTTTCTAGTTTCCTTAACTTTAAAATGGAAGGTGACCACTTCCCTAACTCTACAGATCTTGTGAAGGATTGGATTTTTCAAAATATTCTCACTTGCTTAAACCTCTTGTGAGCTTAGTTTATATTCACTAGGTGAACTTGAAATCTTAGGTTTCTGCTTCTTTCCACCATATATGTCCAGTTCTTGTGGTGAGTTTGCTGACATTGAATTCCTTTTTTATATGTTGAATTGTACTACTAATCATCTGCACCTTTCTATGTTGTAGTTATTGAAAAACCATATTGATTTCATTTACTAATAAGCCTGTATTGTTGGCAAGATCCAAAACTGGAAATACAGTTGCAACAGAGAAAGCCATGTTTCCTTCCCTTGTAGCACATAAAAGTGTTTCTATGTGTTTTTAAAGACTGTAAATAGGGATTTAATTGTAAAACAAAACAAAACAAAATATTTCTGCTCCTTATCCCCAAAAGGAACAAAGTGATTAAAAAAAAAAAAAAGGCAGAGCATGTCGTCCCAGGGGAAGATGAAGAGAAGACAATCTAAACCACAAACAAGTCTCTTACTTTTGCTAGTTACAAATGAACTATGCCTTCAGTTATTTTTTAGAGATTTTAGCCAGACTTTCAGTCAATTCCCTTCCACCAAAAGAGAAAAGGGGGAGGGGCGGGGCGGGGGAAGCAGTTTGGTTCTAAAAACAGGCAAGACAAGCAAACAAAACCTACTGACTTAGAGACCATGTGATATCGATTTTAGTTGAAGCTGTCTTTAAACTATAATTGACAAAGATACTTTAACTGTAACAATGGAATGATAACCAACCCACCGGGGTCTGGGCGCCCGCGTAGCTTCCTCACTTTCAAGAACATGCTAAGCTACCTGAGACTCTCCTTGCCCCAAAGGCACTACAAATACGTCAACTTTTCTTTACCTAAACTTTTCCACCACACCCAGCATGGAGATGCTTCTTCCAGATTGTGGTCAATCCAGTAAAGGAATCTAGTTGCCTATCTCCCACAACAATGAGAGTTTAAAAAAAACGGAGCTACATGTCTAATAACAAAACCCATCAGCTGTGAAAAGTGGAGCTAAATCTATCACTATTGGGCCGCAGCATCACTCGAGAATGTTTGATCCTGCAGCACCCTTCGAAGTGCAAAGTCCCCTGGAAGTGGCTGGCCTTGGGGCGCAGTATCCCTTTTGGTCCCGGAGGCTAGGGACGAACCATGGCGAGCCCGCGGCCTCCCTGAGCGCCTGGCGGTTCAGCGAGCGGGAGGGCGTATTCATCCAGGAGGTGCAAAAGTTGGCTCTGGCCCGGAGTTCCGGGGTTGTTTGGTGGTGTCCGCGTCCTGCCCCTGCCCTACGCTATTCATGCAAAAGGCCAAGGGGTTTTGACCCACCGTTGCCCAGGCCGAGTTCACGCTTGTGGTCCCTTAGCCGCCGTCCTCTGGACAGAGAAAGCAATTGCGTAATTAGGCGAGAGCACTCTGAATGAACGCAGATTCTGCGAGAAAAATTTTCTTGGCTGCGCGTGTCGGCCGCACTGAGAAGCAATTCTTCCAGAAGACCCCCTCCACAGCACCACCCTCCACACCCCACAATGGCCACACCCATCATTTGTGCCAGGGAATTTGGAAATGGAGGCGTGAAAACAGTGGACTGAAGGCGCCACTCTATGGGTGGGGGCGACCTGGGAGAGGGTGGGTAGGACAATGTGCGCCCACGACAGTCAAGGTGGGGAACGGAGCCCCAAAGGCCACTCGCGGAGGCTGCAGGAGGCCGAGAGGCCAGGCAAGAAGGGGGAAGGGGGTGCAGGAGTCCGCGGAGATTCTGGGGAAACGGGAGGGGCAGCACCTGAGGAATCCGCCTCCGGCCGCGGCGACCGCCGCCTCGCTCCGCCCCGGGGAACTGAGCGCGCGGCCAACGCGCCTGCCAGAGAGACGCCAGCCACCGGCGGCGCTAGCACCTCGGAGGAGGGAGGCCCGAGCGAGCGGAGCGCAGCGCTGGGATCCTGACTGGGGGTGGGGAGACGAGCCCCAGCCAAGGCGAGGGCCACCCCCTGGTCCTGCCCTCGCGCCACGCCAGGGCCAGGTGAGCGGCTGCGGGGACTCCGGGGCGCGGGCGCGGGGAGGCGGGGAGGTGAGAGGTCGCGAGCCGGGCGCGAGCGCACGCCTCTGCCCGGCAGGAGCTCTCCTTTGGCGGGCTGTGGACACCCTGCCTGCGCCGGGAAGCGCTGCGGCGGACTTTTTCTGGGGAACTAGGAAGGCGGAGCGGGGATGTGAGCGCCAGCGTGTTTGTGTGGCGAGGGCCGGCGCCGGTGCCAGCCCAGATCCGAACCCGTACTCCGCACCGCCTCGCGTCAGCCCCCTGAGGGGACGCAGCCCGTGCGGTCCGCGCTCGGAGGCCGAAGGCCTGTCACCCCGAGCTCTCCTCACCGCCTTTGTGGCGGGAGCGCGGAAGCCCGACCGTGAGGTGAAGGAGGCTGCGGCGCGCGGGAGCGCTGAAGCGGAGGCGGCGGGGGGCGCGGCGCCGACCAGTCTTTCGGGGGCGGAGGGGTTGCGAGCGAGTGGGGGCGAGTGGGCACAGGTAAGGAGGCGCGGAGGTGACTCCCACGGAATGGAGAGAGCTCAGCTGGGGAAAGTCGAGAGCTTTCAGCGGTGGCTGGGCGTTAGCTTAGTGTCTCTGGGTTTCTTTCCTCCACCCCAAATGTCACTTCTTCACGATCGCACACGCGTGTCTTCGGCTATCATTTCCATATTTCGGTGAGTGGCTGAGGGACACTCTTATTCTGACTGAGACACAAAGGGTTGTGTTGACAGCTGATCCTGACAAAGTACATAGCGAGGTGAGTGAGGTGTGTGCCCTGGCCGGGCGAGGTTGTGATGATGAAGCGGTTTGCTAAAGTGAATCAATGCCCTCAGCCTCTCTTCCGAGCTCCATTAAAAGAAATTGTCTGAATAGATTGCGTTCGTGGGGTTTCTCAGTTTAATTGAGTCCATGTAAGGTCCAGAACACCGTTCATGTGCACGGGAACAGCTGCTGCCTCCATCTGAGGCGGACGCATCCTGGAGAAACTCTCAGTCATGTTCCTTTCCTTTACGGCTGGCCCTCTGTCCGGCTGAGAAGATAGAAACCAAATTTTCATTTTTTTCACACCTTTAGAGTCCCCTTTCCCTTTGAGATGGGGAAATCCCGGTTAAATCTCTTTTTAAAACATAACCAGTTACATATAGGGAAGAGATTTTCCACAGAAAGGTTTTGAATTAAAGGGCCCCTTAAAAACCTCTCATTCTTATACTTTATATCCTGAAATTCTGCTTTGAATTTTGTGACTGTATTGGTTCTTTTTCTTTCGGAATATTTCTATGTGGTTTTACAAACTGGAATACTGAAGACTTATTTAAACGAGAAAAAAATAATAAATAATTGTATTAATGAAGGTATTTAATAATAGAATTATACAGAAGTAGGCATGTGTTTAAAGGGTATTTTTTCCCTAATATATATTGAACAGTAATATGCATAGGGTAGAATTTTCAAATTATGTAAAGTAAGCCCACCTCAGATCATACTCCCAATGCCCTAGTCCCGCTCCTCAGAGGCAAACACTGTTGTCAATTTCTTGTATATATCCCTCCTATTAAAATAGAATTACACTGTGGAAATAAAATAAGAAAGGAACTGAATACAAGAATGAACAGTGGTGATGGCTGTTAATTTGATATTCATTCAGGATGACATTACAACCTTTTATTTGGCCTAAGGCAGACACTTATTACATTTGAAAATCAATTAGAGTGCTAAAAATCTTAGAACAGGTATTCAGTAGAAAGTAGAACTATTAAACTATTATCCCCCCCATCACCAGTGTCTGTACACTTGGTTTTTATAATCTTTGTTGAATTTATCCTTCATTTTGGAACTCTTTATGAAGTAGAAAATTTGAGCCATAGTTAACTCTGTCAAGTGCAGTGTATATCTAAAGACATTAAAATGACATATGTATACTTTTTCTAACATGACAACATAAAAATTTTAATGGTAAGGCTGAAATATGAAGGCCAAGTTTAAGACATTTGTTCACATCTCTTAGTTCCAGGCCTGGATATGCTCTAGCTAAATTAAGTTGCTTTCTTAGAAATTCTTTTGTTTCCCCCTCAGATAAAGGAACTGAACTACTGGGCTTTTAAGGGTCCTTCTAACTCTAGAATTCTGTGATTAAAATAGTAGTTTCTGTAGGTGTCCTAAGATAGGCTAAGGATAACCGAGTTAGACCTGTGGTTTGAGACAGGGGAGTGACAAAATAAATTCCTGAATGGTAGATTCATAAAGAGGAATTTAGAGATGTTTAAACTACATTCCTGCTCTTATGAGATTGATATCTTGGAGAACAGCTACTTTCTCACAAAATGTTCATGTTACTGAGAGAGGCCAAACCTTGGGCTGAATGAATCTATGCATCACCTTGTATGGCTAAATAGAACTGTGAATTTTTTCACAGTTCATGGTGCCATTTTTTAAAAAAATTATTGTTACCAAACTCTTACTTTTTGATAGAATTGTAATAAAGTTAATTTACCTACTTCTAAGGGACTAGTAATTCTCAAAAGTATTTAGAATATAAATATCCCTTATAATTATTTTAGTTACTTATAAGTATTCTTTTAGAGATCATGTTCTTAGTAGGAAAATTTTCTAATCTCTCAAACACCTACAACCTCTGGGCTAATGATTCCTGGATAGGCACAGGGAGCTAAGGAGTCATTTGCAAGGTTATTGCAATTAGAGGAATTAGCTAATTTTAGTCACTATAATCTCAGGTAAATGATTTCAAAAGTACACTGTAAATGGTGATTGCAAAAATCGCTGATTTAAAATCTCATACTTTATTGCTTCAAAATCATATAAAAAGTATTATGTAATTATTTTGAGTAAGAGTAATAAATTATAGTGAAGTTTTAAGAATTGTTATTGGGATGCTAGGAATATGAACTAGAATAGATTTATAAGGGTGCTTAGAATAATCTTGATTGACAAAACTGACAGAAACAAAAGAAGATTAAGTACTAGTAGTGAAATTCCTCTAAAATGGAATAGTTTTTATTTTTTCCAGCTTTCTTCTTAGTCTTGCCATATGAACTTATATTTTTACAGATATGTTACAGATACATTTTTACTCTGATATTTCATAAATTTTTATGATTTACTTTCTGTTATTTGTAATTAGTTCATCATACCATAATTTACTTAGCCTTTCCTCTGTTTGGAGATTTAAAAAATACATAATGACCATCCTCATGAATAACTTTATTCTTTCAAAATTTCCTTAGGATCGTTTTCCTAGCGAGTCAGTATAGCTTAATTGTAAATAGTTGGGCTCTAAAATTAAAAGTTCAGGGCACAAAACTTAGCTTCATCACTTATTGGAAATATTGGGTAAGTAACTTGTTTACTCAGAGATTTCTAATCTGTAAAATGGGTATAGTAATAGCTCTCTACAAAATTGTTAAGGTGAAAACCAATAACATGAAAACACATGAATGTTAGCTCTTATTTTTATTAGGACATTTCCCAGTTTCTGGTAATTTCTAAATTACTTTCTGAAAGGGTTATATAAATTTATATTTCATTCACATTTTATGTGTGTGCTTATGTTATTTTAAAACATTTTTTATTACTGTGACTGATTTGATCAGTGTAAAATTGTATCCCTTTGTTTTAATTTGTATTTCTTTGGTCTTCTACAAAGTGAGAGGAAGTTTTGCAGCAGTATTGCTACAGTTTTCTGCATGGAGTGGTGGAAGCTTCATCACCTCAGTTATTGTCAACTAGACTATAAGATGGACATATGGGACAGGTCAACCCAAAATCAAATTTCTTAGTAGGTTCTTTCAAATTAATTATAGTCATCTTATATTTTAAGACTATAGTAATTTTTATTAATTTTTAATCTTAGAAAAGCAGTTGTTAAAATTAATAATATATATATCAGTTTTATTGGAGTGAAAAAGCAACTCTTTTTTTCCCTTGAAGGTCTGATTTATAATTAGTGTCATTGTAATCACAATTTAGTGGATTTTGCTAGGAATGCTTCTCAAAGCTTGGAAAAAAATCAGAGAAAGTTTTATGATTCCTAATCATGTTATCTTTTGGCTACAAGTGGATAATGAAGTTATGCCCCCTGAGTTGAGTTCTTATATAGTCAAGGTAATTTAGACTACACAAAAGCATGCCCTTGTAAATTCTGGAGTTCCAGCAGCCCTGATATTTCTGGCAAACACACACCCAACGTGGATAACAGCAGCTCTTTGTGCTACTGAGCCCCAGGAGGGCTCCCTATTGTGTACTCTTCCTTCCCTCCTATTCTTGACTGACTGGCGATAGCAACTCCTCCAAGTCCAGATGTGAAGCTCCCACAGTGATTCTTCTCTTCTACCCAGCTCTTTATTTACCCCTACTAGACACCCCATCAGCATATTTGCTTTTATCCTGTCTATGTTATAGAGAATTCACTATCTTTTCAAGGTTGTGGTTTCAAATTTTATTTTTAACTTTCTTCTATGCTTAGTGTCTTAACAGTCCTGACAGTAGAGACCAGAGGCATGATTAGCATAGATTAACATGTAATCAGCACTTGATAGATGTTTGTTGCTGTGACCTGTATCTTGTATGGTCTTCTCTGTTCTGAGCATGTTTCTGCTTTTATGGTACCAGTCTGGAGAAGCAAGTTCCATTTGTGTCCTGGATTGCTGCGTTTGGCTATATTACCAAGGTTAGGAGTTAAGAAACCTGTTTGTTCTGGGTCTTTTAGCTTCTTGTGTGTTTAGGGGTGATTCTTAACTCCTGCACCATACGTTTCTTCTGTAAAATGAGATGAACAATTACTGCTCTGATTATCGATCTTCTTTCTGCACAGGATTGTTGTGACGATAAAGTGAAATAATGTGGACATTTTTTGGAAAAAAAAGGATGTACAAATTTATTGTATGTTGTCAAAATTACACATTATTACTACATTTCCAGAAGTGTCCATATTCTTGAGAAAAATTTCATCTCATTGTGGAGCTACGCTTGGAACTTGGGGTTAGATAAAAATTCTTGGCACCCAACCCAACCTTTTTAGTCAGAAACTGGGATTGAGGCCTACTGATCTCCATTTTAACCACCCTCTGATGCTAAAACCACTTCTCTAGGGGGTAGGAAATGTCAATAACCACTAGAAAACTGTTCTTCCATTGGTTAAATATTACTTATAAAATAGTCCAGAAATATCATAACAGCACTGTCGATACTAAATATGAAAGGAAAGGTAATTATTAGATGCTGTTTGCCTTTTAATCTCTCAAAATTTATTTCAGAGCAGGAATTGTAAATTCAGGTGCTTGTAGGGGCCAAACAGGTAATCTGAGTGAGTGAAGCAGGAACCCTGTAAAATAATAGGTGATGATAAGTTCTGGTGAACAAGAAAATTTGAAGGTGGCAGAATTTCTCAGACTCCACTAATTTTGCCCTGGGATACTGTGGGTCACTGTTGCAAGATCATTTGTTTTTTCATTTGGAGCTGGAAATTTTTATTTTTATTTTATTTTTTAACTTTTATTTTAATTTAATTTTTTATGTGAGGCAACCCTTGGTTGACCTCACAGATTGCAAGGACCTTGTCAGTTTACAATCCTTTATTTTTTATTTTTTACACCTATAGCACCTGCTATTCCTAGGTGGTTTCCCATCCAAGTACTAACCAGGCCCTACCCTGTTTAGCTTCCAAGATCAGATGAGATCGGGCTTGTTCAGGGTGGCATGGCTGTAGACTGAAATTTGCATTTATATATGAATTTAAATATCGGCAATAAATTTAACAGAAAAGGTATGGATTCAACAAAACAAATCTGAAGCCAGTTAATTTTCAATCTCTCATTTAATTAACATGGGTGAGAATATTTGCATTTAAATGAGTGTGACAGATGAAACTACCTGTTGAACATTATTAATAAAGAAAATTATTATGTGAAAACCACACAGACATTTTTCAACTTTCAGACTATAAAGATTCAGTAGATTGATAGTATCTAGTGTTGGCAATGAGATAAAGAAATGGTATACACTACAAAGTGAAGGTAAATTACAATTGTTTTGGAGAGCAATTGTTATCATTTATTAATACTTTAAATGTTTCCGCCTGTCCTGTTCAATACGGTAGTCCCTTGCCACGTGTGGCCATTTAAATTTAAATTAATTAACATATTAAACTAAAGATTTAGTTTCTCAGTTGCATTAGTCACATTTCAAGTGCTCAATAGCTGTGTGTGGCTAGTGGCTACCATATTGGTCTGTGAAGATACAGAAAATATCCATCATTGGAGGAGGTTCTATTGGACGGTGCTGGTCTAAACTCTGACTCCGAAATTTTCCTCCTAGAAACTTGTTAGAAAGAAATAATTAGACATATGCACAAAGGTATATAATAAAAACACTATTTATGAGTGAAGACTTAGGAATTGAATATCATGTTTTTGTTAAAAATTAGGTTTTTAAGTGAAAACACCTTTATTGTAGAACCATTTTATTTATTTGAGTAAATAGCTTACGTACATTGAGATTAGGGGAACAACTTACTCTTCTGAGAAATGCATATAACAAAACTTTCCTTTTTAGCCTACAGCTGATCTTATATAGTAGACTAGGTTGCCTTGCACTAAAATACTAAGAGGCACTTGACAGCTCTCAAAGCTGCATCAATATAATCTGGGTTTCTTTTAGAAATTCAGAATCTTAGGCTTCCAAACTGACTGAATCACATCTCTAGCAGGACCCAGGAATCTGTGTATTAAGCTCTCCACTTATTGGCTATATCTGCCTCCCATCACTGAATCTCTCAAGCGTCATTTGTTTTATCTTGATGAAGCGATATCTCCTTGAACTCTGTCCAGATACTGTTCTAGGTGCTTTCGATGCTGCAGTAAATAAAACTTAACAAATATCCCTGTCATTATGGGAGTCAAACAATAAGCAAAAGAAAATAAGTAAAATATGTTGTATTTTAGAAGGTGAGAAGTGCTAAAGAGGACAGTGAAGGAGCAAGGGAAATTAGAAAGTGGGATGAGATTCTCTACCAGGTGTCACTGAAGAGTAACACCTGAGTGAAGACCTGTGGGCTGCAAGGGACTGAACTGTTGGAAGTTTAGGGGAAGAACATTTTTGGCTGTTTTGAGGTGGGTCACAAGGAGGCCAATGCCACAGTTGAAGAGGAGAGGCAAGTGAAGGAGTGAGTGGGGGATTAGGTCAGAGACGTAATCTTTTGACTTCAAAATTCTTTGTTGTCTCTGGTATACCACACTCCTCGAATTCTTTGGTTAATCAGTTTGTAAAGAGGTCAGACATCCCTAAATTCACTGTTTTTTCAGTATGATCTGTCAACACCTGCCTTATTTGCCTGGAGTGCTTGTTAAATGCGGATTATTGGTCTCTTGACCTGCTGAATAAAAGAGATTCTGGTGTGGGACCTGGAATGTGCATTTTAACAATCTTAGGTGATTTTTATGGACACAAAAGTCTTAGAACCACTCTTTACATTTCTCATTCTGTAAATTTAGTTTTTCTAGAGCAGGTGTGCCTAAAATTGTCATCACTAACTATGGAGGTCACGATATGAAAAGATAAAATTAGTGTAATGTCTTATTTATTCTCTGCATTTTAAATTGATTAAATTGGCACTACTTACAGTAAGTTTATGTATATATCTCTTGGAGTAGTCAGGGAACTATAACACTATCACCATAATTCTTACCCATTTCGGAAGACGGGGAACTTTTTCACTTGAGGGTTGTTTCCCACCTCATCTGGTCTGTTTTGTCTTTTGGAAAGAACAACTTTAAATTTATTTAATTTTTTTCATCATGTTTTCTTTTTTCTTGTCTTGTTTTTTCCTCTTCTTGAAATCTAACCATCCTAAATTAAACACCATTAACTTTTTGGTGGCCATTCTTTTATGCATCTCTGTGCAGATTTATATATATTCACTAACACTATAATTTTACCTAATGGAATCATGTTTTTTTTTTTTTTAAAAACTGTGGTCACATCTTTTATTTATTCTTTTTAATGACTACATGATAGTCTGTAGTATACATATTCCACAGTTAAATATTACTCATTATTGAATGGCATTTATTTTAACTAACCAAGAAAACAGCTACATATATTAAAAGACAGGCATAACTGATTATGTGATTTAAAAACATTTTTGTAAATCAAAAAAGAACCATAAACAAATACCATAGACAAATGATAGATTGGAAAAAAATCTCTACATATGCAGATAAAAGATGATCATTTCTGCTGTATAAGGAACTCCTAACAAAATGATATAAAATATTTTATAAAACAATTTTTAAATATTTTGCAAAGAATATCACTAGGTCATTCACAAAAGCACAATTCCAAATGGTCAATAAGTATGAAAAATGTTTAGCTTTATTAGTTGTTTGAAAATGCATTAAAATTTTAGAAACTAGTGTATTTATTCCCTATGCAGAGACTTTTTTTTGAAAGTTATATTAAAGTTACAAAACATAGTTATTTCCAGGGTTTCTGGTTTGCTTAGAGAATTTAAAGGACATTGACTTATTCCTGTTTAGACTCAGCTTATATGACAAAGGGTGAGAACAGAGATTAGAAAATTTTGATATCAGTTGTATGACTTTTTTTTTATTCAGAAGCATTTGCTTCCATTTGAAAACAGACTTACATTTTAGAGCTGTAGATCATCTACCCTGAGAGGAAAACAATACACTGCCACAGGGTTTACTTGACTTCCCAAGGTCACTTGTCTCGTCTTTCATGCTTTCTGGTTTATCATGTTGTTCGTCAGTGTCCTTTAAACACCTTTACTTGCAGCTAATATAGAGAAATCATATTTTGATAATTTTTCTATTTTCAAAAAAGTATTGAATATACAAGATTTAGGGAAACTACCTCTGTAATTTGTTTAGACTTTAAGTAGACATAATAACATGAGAACGGTATAAAAAATCAAAGAGGAAACATCATTTACAATCCTACTACCCCTACAAAATGAGCTTTTTCCCCAATTAATGCTTCAAGTATTTAAATGTATTAATGGTTTTACTAGTAATATTGCTCTAATTTTCCCAAAATCTTTTGGAAATTTTGACTTTTAGGCCTTTTAATGAAACTGGTCTGCTTAACTCTACGTCTCCTTTTTTTGACTTGTTTTTTTATACATATCACATTTAAGCCTTGAGCATTGTTTCAGTCAGCCTCCAACTTTAATCAAATGCCTTCAATGGCTACTTTAACATTTCCTAGAAATTATTGCTCTAAATGTTAGTATGGTCTAATGCTGTCAGTTGCATGGAACAGAACCAAAAACTGAAGATATTAAACAGTAATGAATTACTTACATCCTCAAAATGTCTGAGGAGGAAAGGGGAAGGACAATTCCTGGGTTAATTCAGATGCTTGATGATGTTATCAAGGACCGAAGTTCTTTAGGTCATTCTCTGCCATCCTTAGTTTTCTAGTGTTTGTCTTTCATCTATCTTGTCTCTTCATTATCCCAACATGTCAGCAGCACTCCCATGCCTCACACAGCTTTAACTAGTGTCAGAAAAGTTGTTTTTATTTAGGCTAAACACTTTTTAAAGAGGTTACCGACATATGTGGATATCCCAAATCCCATTGGCTAGAATTTACCACATGGTGTAAGCCAGTTTCTAACAAGGAAAATGAAAATACCATGAGTGATGGAGAAAAATCAAAGTCCACTCTCTGAGGTGAGCATGCAAAAGCTCTGGGGTTGTTAATATTGAAGAAGAGAAGAAAATGGCTTGATTAGGGCAACAACCAGCAATGTGTGTCATGAAATCCAATTTCTTCACCTTCCTTCAAGGCTCTTCATAATCTGACCTCATGATAAACTAATACAAAAGCTCTTTTCTAGACAAGCCAATCAGTTGTCTCTCATGTCTATAAATCCTGCTGTGTGTATTTCTATGTATGGCTTGGCTCATGCGTCTCTTCAAAATCTCTTTCTATTCTCTAGAGCTGGCTGTGGCTATTTAAATAGAAATTAATTAAAGTTAAATAAAATTAAAAATTCAGTTCCTGAGGTGTACTAATTGCATTTCAAGAACTTAATGGCCACATGGGTCTAGTATTGTGCAAGCATAGAATATTTTCACCATTGCAGAAAGTTTTGTTGGACAGGACTGCTCTAGAAATCCTTGCAAATTATACTATTATTACCACAATGTTCACCAAACTATGGGCCTCCTATATTAGAATCAGCTGGAAATACTGTTCAAATGCAGATTTTGAGCCCTAGGAGTAAGCCTCAGGCAACTTTCATGCTCAACCAATAAAGTTGAAGAACCACTAATTCGAGGTCTAGTTTAGTTTATTTTCTTTATAGAAATATACTAAATACTGGAGTTTTTCATTAATTTTCTCCTCTACACTTATATAGCATTCATAGTTTATGTATCACATTTGTAGAGTTTCATTATAGGCATTTATATTTTCTAATTATTTCAGAAAGCATTTTTTTCCCCTGAAAGAGTGTAAGACCCTTGAAAGAAAGTATTATGGCATTTTATAGCCTGCATTTTCCAAAATGTCTAATAGAATGCTGAATACATAGTAAATACAAAGTACTGACTGATTAATTATATTCAATAGAATTTGACAGTCTACAGTCTATATTTAGTTGGCAATTCTTTTAAAAATCAAAATACTGTCTGTAACATTAGGCATGGATAATGGATGACAGGGTATTTCCACAGTATTCTTCCTCAATTTCATTTCTTGAAAACAAACCTGAAAATTCTGTTTTTTAACAAATAGTATATGAAGATGTTCCCTATAAAGTTTAGATTTGCAGCATTTAAAAAATATATCTGTTTTAAAAGTGCTCTGATCTCTTGATTTTATTGTCTCGTGGAACATAAACTAATCAAATCTCTGGCA
This sequence comes from Macroglossus sobrinus, assembly GCA_004027375.1. Taxonomy (NCBI): domain Eukaryota; kingdom Metazoa; phylum Chordata; class Mammalia; order Chiroptera; family Pteropodidae; genus Macroglossus; species Macroglossus sobrinus. The sequence goes on along the minus strand of PVKZ01001197.1, from coordinate 292,786 downwards.
CTAAAGCTGATAGAGAAACGGTTTGTTGCAACCGAACATGAATAAAGGTTTATCTCCAGGTAGCTGTTCTATCTACTTTAGATTATTTAATAATCACCTAAGAATTGTTGTAGCAGGAGGTTAAGGTTTTAGCATAGTAGAGCATGGCTAGACCAACTTGGCAAGTTGGAGCTTAGTGAGGATCAAGGTAGACTAATAATTTTACTAGTAATAGTAGTAGTTATGTTACTAATAATGGTAGTATGAGCAGCAGCCTCTCACTTAGGACTAATGGAAGATATATTTCTCTTATATTCTCTTTTGCATCATTTCACAGATTGTATCATTCTGTGGATTGATATGAAAACAACTACGTTCTCTGGTAGGCTGATTACCTTATACAAAATCAATCTAATTTATTTTTTGAGAAATAAAATATTGAACAAATAACTATTTTCCTCTGAGACTCTTGATGTATTTTTGACTCCAAGACAGTTGATTAACAATTTGATTTTAGAATAGCCACATTTCTGAGATAATGGATCAATGTACCAAGAATATATTTAGTACAAAATAGACCCACAGGAAATGTTAGTTCTTTTTCCTCATCAGACTAGTTGATTAACTGCTTTCAGACTTTATCAGAGAATAGCAATTAGAATTAAACTTTTTGTCTCTCAACTAATATCATCAAGTTCTTTTTTCCCTACAAAAGTTAGACCATGTAAAAATCACCTTTTATTCCTTTGTATAAGTGGAACAATCTAATATTAGTGTTTTTCATAGAGTTCTTGGTCAAAATATGAATAAGGAATTGTTTGATATTTGTAAGTATTAAACAGACCATCTACCAATCTACTGAAGCTCTCTTGGAGGCTGGAAGTGTAGTGTCTGGGTTATGGTATTTCAGATATTCTAAATGCTTGAGGTTTTTTGCCATCATAAAGACTCCTGAGTCAGTGCTATGCCTTATCTCAACTTCTGCCTCCAGAGAAAAACAATGATGGAACAATGTAATAATACATGGCAAAGTTGCATATCTGGAATTTCAGAGAGAGAGAGAGAGAGAGAGAGAGAGAGAGAGAGAGAGAGAGAGAATGAGAGAGAATATATATGTCAGACTGAGTGTATGCACAAAACTTAGCCTTTAATTTAAAAAAAAATCCATAAAGGTCTTTATGACTCATATACGCTTCTCTGCTTAGTTCTTTCCTGCTGTTTAATTATTTTATAGCAAGAATAATTTAATCTGGTAACTTAATAAAAATGAATGTATGCTACTTTAGGCATTGTACACATACTCATTTCTAATCCTCACAACAGCCTTGTAAGTAGGCATTATAATTCTCATAAGAACTCATAGGTAGTAAGTGAAAAGTTAGAGTTCAGACATAGGGGCTGGCTGAGTCCAAAGCCTTGGTTCTTTCATCTGTGTCATACTCTTGGGTAAATGTCTTGCGACTCAACTAGATTGCAAGATCTGAATGTCAGGAATTGTACCTTATTTTTTATATTATCTAGAAAAATCACTGTGCAAATGTTGCTACTCTTGTTGAATGTGGTGCAGATAGGTGCTGAGGGGAATATAAATTCTTTCAGACTATCAGGGGACCATTTAGTGCCTTGTTTTGGGGAAACTAACTGTACCAAAGCTATATTTGGTTAGTAAGGAATATAATAAGGCTCAGATCTTGGATTTACACACCAAACTTGAATGAAATCTCCATGACTGGAAGTGCTTTGTCTTATTTGTTCACTATATCTCCACACCTAGAACAAGCACATAGTTGCCCTTCAATAAATACTTTTCAATATTTGAAAGAATGACCTCTGTGTGGATCTATTAGCTTTCTTCCATGCCTGTGGAATCCATCCTTAACCCAGGCCAAACTTCTTTCAGATCTAAGCCACTGATTCCAAGGGAGCTGTGAGAAGGGAGGGTAGATGGAACAACATAAGTTTATCACCTCTACTGGAAATGATGTAAGATGAGGCCCAGGTCCTTCAGAAGCTAAGTCAGTAGCTTTTGATAAAGAATACTAACAAGGAAAAATAAATCTAAAAATGATTCTATGGCAGAGATGAAAGTGAATACATTTTATTTTCTCTTCTTTTTGAGTTTTACAAAATGATAATGTCTTTATAATTCTTCATGCATGTTAAGATTATCATTAGATTTACTTACATACAAATTTATTTCCATAATTTAGATAATATGGGATTTAAATTTGCTAATATCTTATTTAATAAAAAATAATTGAAAGCCACATATTTCTAGGATAATACTGCATAGTGGATTAGAATCATAGAAATTATGATTTGGAAAAAGTGTTCTGAAAAATGTGACAAATTTCTTGTACTGTATAAATGTTATAGTTCATTTTATTCATTAGATTTAAATTGATGAAACTTCCAAAATCAAAATATTGTGGGCTTACTGTAGATACTGTTACATGAGAGATTATCAGATATCTGTAATGTTTACACAGGGAATTAAAGTTCACATATTACAAACAGATACCATAATTCTATCTTAAAGTTTGCATTTAACTTGTACTGATTTTTTTAAGGCTTTGATGAAGTAATTGATAATAGCAATTATAATATCAAACTGCATCTCAGTTTTCATTTGGATAAAAAGTAATTACTGCATCAAAAACTATTATTTCTACATCCTTAGAAATAATTTTTCTTTTCATAGTTTTCCTACTGAGCAAGAAGTTTATATCCAGTGGGGATAATAGAGTTTTCCTTTGGGTGGAGAATTAACAATAAAAGTCAATTTAATACATTTTTATCAAGTACCTATAATTGGAATGGTGCTGTGGAGAAAAACAAAGGAAAATAACTATCTCTGACCTCGGGGAAGTCTCTGATCTAGGTAAAACACAGTTACGTGGCTTGTGATTGTAGCTTTAGATCTAATTTTATTTAAATTGTGTTCCTCAAATCATTATTAAATGTGGTAAAATATTAATATAAATAACATGTAAAGGAGTCATTTGTTCTATTACCAAATACCAAAATTATAAAAGAATTCAGTTGAACCAATATCTAATGGAGATTTAATGTCCATTTCATTTCTTAAACTAGAATATGCTTTTAACTTTGTTCATGAGGCATTGAATGTAAATTTGAAACAGTGCATATGATGTTAAGGAAACTATGCTATGAGCCTTAAGTTTATTAGTTACACTTCATATACATTGAAGTATCTATAAATCAAAACTGTGGCATGTATATTTTGAGAGGAACGTATAAATTTGATCACAATTCAACTCAAATTCCCCCCCTTTTTTTTGTCTTAGAGCAGAAACTAATTTTAGTAAATAAGCTTTTAAGCTATTTCTTTGTGTAGTAAATTTAAAGTATGAGAAAATATTAGACAGAAAATGAGTGAAAGCTTATTTTGATCTTCAGTTCATTTAAAGCACATTTATAGTCATGTGAAATTACTTAATACTTTACTGTTTTACTAATGAATATAGATTATGTTGAGAAACAATGAACATTTAAAGCATAGAGTGTAAAGCATTTTTTTAAAGCATTTTCTTATAAATGCAGTTTACTCTGTAGACATTGGAGTCTCATCAGTTTTTCATCAAAGAAAGCTATGCACACTCCTATTTGGCCCTTGATATGTTTCTTATTATGAACAGTAATAAAACTAATAGACTCAGTGCCATATTTATCAAAAATATGTTGTCTTTTTACTATTTTTTTAAAACTTGAATGGAATTAAATTTTCTACCTGATTCATGAACCACCAAAGAAAGGAAGATGCATGTTAAGGAAAAGAAAAAGGAAAAAAGACTTAAAGAATAACTAGAACTCAGTACCAATATAATAATATTTTAGTTTTAAACTCTGTTACTCCTTTATATTCAGGTTTATTAAAGAACAAGATCATAATTTAGTCTGCTAAATTATAACTCATTACATTTATGTAGTCATTTATTTTTGTTGATAGTTTATTTTTTATTTAGTTTTTTAAAGAGAATTATGTGTATGAGAAGTCTGTTCTGAGTTGGCTTTGTAGAATTCTATTTTTATCTGTTTAGACATATTTTCCCCTTAACTCATATTACATTAAAGCATTAGCACATAAATCCTTATTGCAGTAAATAAAACTGATTAAAAATAGTTATGTAGTCACAATTTTCTCTCCTAAGAAATAGAGATTTAAATTTCTGAAAACACTAATGTGTGTGGGATGGTTATGATAGTCCAGCTGCCTTTGTGTGTGTTTCATTTAAATGTAAATTTATCTTAGGGACTCTAAAGATGAGCTCAGAAGGTAGAGAATTTTAATATGAATAGTCATTTATTTTTCCTGAACACTGAAATAAAACCCTATTTTACAAATGCTATTTTTTTAATGAAAAAAAAAAAAAAAACTTCCTCAACAGCCAGTACTCAACTACCTTATTTAAAAGGTTCTTAATGGATTATTAATTTTTTCACATTAGCAGTTTTTCTGAGATATATTTATATTTTTAAAAATTTATTTTTCGATATGATGCCTGAGTTTTATTTTGTAGTACTATGTAAAGGAAAACAGTAGCAGAAATGAGATTGTAGAAAAACATATTTCCAATAATTAAATCTGAGATGTTAAAAAAAACAACTGTTGAAGTTAGCAGAAGCACACTGACATATGTATTGCACATATCTATATCCTGGGTACATATTTAGACTATATTTTTAACCAGTGCTTAAAACTTATTCTGATATTGTAATTGTAAATCAACTTCCAGGAACAATTTCTGAGGACAGGTTTTTTTTTTTTAAAAAGTTTCTACTTGCTGCTATTCCCTTTTAGACAAAAGGTCAAGATTTGAAGCTCTGTAATTTGGCTTCATTTTATACTTACTCATTGGCATTGTTACTGTAAGCTACTACAAATGTTCTCTTAAGGGAGGTTACCTTGTATTGACTTTAGCAGCTTTTTCTACTTCCCTACAATAAAACAGGCCATTTGTGTGGTTGCTGTTGATTGCATATTTTGAAGTCATTTTTGTCTTTAGCCATTAAATTACCAGCCTGTGATTATCTTGTGTAAAATAAACAAACAAATAGACAAAAATCTCTTTGATCTACCTAACCTTTCTATATGTAAATTTTGAAAAAGTGGCACTGTAGCATGCCAGTAAAATGTACTCTTGCATTGACATTTCCAAAGTAATTATTAAAAGAATTATAAACTTTATTAAAGGAATTGTTATTTCTTGTTTGATAAAATTTACTTAGATCACATAAATGTAAATATTTTCCAAGCAACTGCGATAAAGTCAAGGATTCTCTTCAAAGAAAAGACCTTTGTTTAATCTAAATATCTCTCTTTTATACAGTTAGGAAAAGTAAAGGAGTGTTTCCTGAGTAAATTTATTGAGAGATCCTGAATTTGTTTTATGCCATTCTTTAATATATATGTTTCCATAGAGTGCTTGCAGATTTTAAGACATAATTCTGTATGTTTTGCTTTAATTTATAGTTGCTGTTTAGAATTTAAAACAGTTTTATAGTCCCCCATATAGATGTGACAATGTATTTTCAGCAGTATCCTTATTTACAGATTCTGTAATATGAGGTCAGACACTGGTTTATAATCAAAATCAGTGATTTCTTTTGTTAGTGGTTTGTCATTGGTAAAAAGTGTCTCTGGGTTAAAAACCTCAAGACTCTTTGCAAGGTGATGGCACAGTCAACCTGTAAAAAACGAGTGTGGTAGATCAGTTTTCCCTGTGTTCGTTTCCATTTTGTGTCATAGTTTGAGGAAAAACAATAGATGAGAACAAATTAATACGAATACTTTTAATCATTCCACCTGGTAAAACTCCATGTCATGCCTAAGAAATAAACATTGGGTTTTTAGATGTATTTTTCTGTTTAATTACTGCTGTATAGCAACTTCCTCATTTAAACTTTTTTGACATTCTGTTTTAGTAAATCAGGTGGTGTTGATGTTGAGGTGGGGGATGGTAAAAGTAACTGTAAAAGGTTTATACCTTTCACTCAGGGTTATTACCTGGTAACTTAAAATGCTGTCTGAATCCATTTTTGTAGTGCCAGGGAGGATGGGGGATGGGGAGAATGAAATTTGAATCAGTGACCATCTGGCCCAGATTTGGCTGATTTCCTTTACACTGCCCTTTGTTTCAGCCAGACAATGGATTGTTCCATTTACAGATAAGAACGCTGACGATGACTTTGTGCTGAATCAGCAGGTTTGGTTTGGGATTTCAAGCATAGACTCATAATGAGGGATTTTATGCAGTTCCAAACATCACTATCCTTATCTTCATCTGTTATAGAAATATTCTTAAGGTTTTTTGCAGTTTAATAGAATGTTAAGATTGCAGGCAAGTCAAATAAAATAATGAAGAATGTAGCTTACTGATTTGATATTACCTGTCTCAAACATGGAAATTTTTTTGTCTCTAGTTTTCAAAATTAATGTCTTTCTAATTGTGATTTTTGAGGAATCTTTATATAGTCTCCTCTGTCTGAACTTGAATTTTCCACTCAGACCTTTGATAATTTAAATTTAATCTCCTGAATGTAAACTAGGCTTTATGATGTAGTTGTATAAATGGTAAATTTTCTGTAACATATGTTGCCATATATCTGCAAATTGCATCTTAGGATGTTAGAGCTATTTTCCTTGTTTTAAAGGGTACATAATCATCATCAGAGTGTTAAAAAAAATGGTTATTGACCAGAAACAGGGGGACTTTTGTTGCCCACCATTCTAATTAAGCCAACCATCAGTTTTTGTAAATTATCTCAGAAGTGGTAAAGAGTGTGGTTAAATATCACTTTCCTGGAAGAAAAGGAAATTTCAATGCTGCCATTTAATGTGGCCAAAAAATATAAAAATAACCATTTTTTACTTCTGAAGTTTTAGGAAGATCATTGTCAGTGTTTAAGTTAACCTTTTAGTTTAACCCATCTCTTTATAGCTGAATTGCCATGTAGCGCTCCAATACCAATTTTTCTTGACAACTTTTTCTGAAACCACTTATAACTTTGAAATCAAGCATCAGATCAAAGTGGCTGCTTTGATATCTAATCTGTAATTCTTTTGTGTAGATAAAGGAATGTTCTTTAGGTAGAATCAAGGGGACCAGTCATAAGGAAAAAGCTTCTTACTAGTTCCACAAGGATCTAATTATGTAGCAGATGGGACCACACAGCACAGTGCACTGTCATTTGATGTAATTAATTTTAGGTCTGTATGCAGTGAAAGTGAATGACAACAAATGGCACAAAATCTTAGTTTGCATTTTTATGGGGCACTGTCTATTCATATATGTTTCTTCTTCTTGTTCAGATCTCTTTAATCGACTGCTTGCTCTATTTAATGGTAAGAGGGCCTCAGAATTGCTTGTTTGGTTTAAATGCATGGGTGATTTGGAGTATTAGGATGTATAGACGTTAATTGGAATCGAATATTTAGATTTAGAGAACTGGTTAGTTAAACTGTAGAATAGGCAGAGTTAAAAAGCTTCAATGATATCACCACCAAGACAAGTTCCATTTTACTTTTTCCCTGGCTTTAACTAGTTCAGAGAACTAGTTTGAGGTGGAGGGGAAGGTCTTATTCTTTTTTCCCCCTCCCCCCACTTGTTACCCTTTACCCCCCAACCTCTGACTCTCCTTCAAATCTCACTGAGGAATTATAGTCTCTACAGAGGCTTGGTTGCAGATGCCTGGAAAGTTTACACTGCAGAGAGTTGTTTTGTTTGGCATAGCTAATCAGGAGCCAGGCTGGAATTGCTCATAGCTGTCATTCAGGTTTTGTTTCAAAGTCCAAGGACCTGCTGGGAAAAACAAAAAGCTAATGAAAGCTGACTGTATTTAGGCCTCAAATCTGTGGAATCTGAAATGATGTCCTGACAGTGTATTCTTATTCTTCCACATTCTTGCCGTTACTAAGGTAACATTTTTAGAAGCTTTCCATCTTCATTGTCAAGTATTTGCTACACTTATTGTTGTTTTTCAGATTAGAGCAATTCAGATTATCTCCTTTTGAGATGAAGGAAAAAAGAAAATAATGGAAATAAAATGTCTGAATCAATTACCCTGAATGCTAGTAAATCAGTTTTTTTCCCCTCAACACCCTAAAACTCTATAGATTCATAACAGATTAAAATTTAGAACAAGGTTAATTTCCCCAGATTTATGAGTGCTGTGTAAAGATCCCATTTTTTAATGATATAAAATAGTAAATATTCATATAATCACTAACAAATACATTTTATGGGGAAAAGATATATCGTGAAATATCCTATTTTTAAGATCTTCCTCCTTGAATGGTAAAACATATTATATGACACACCAATGTGCTTGAATTCGTATCTGTATTTTGGAAAATTAAGTAGCACGAGACGATAGACTTTGATGAACATATTCACCCTCCAAATCGGTCTTTTAATATTTGTTTTCACAGGATGTTTTATCTTAGCGGATTAGCACCCATATACCTGAAAATGCTGTTGTTTTTATAGCCAAGAGACCATTGGAGCACGTGTTACTGTGGTTTGATAAATGATAAAAGTTAATTTTTTTACAGGCACAATGTTCTTTGGGTATGCTTCAGATTTGAGAACTCCCCAGGGATGCTCCTCAATAGTTGTTATAACCTTTATGAATCTTCTTGTCAAGGTATTGACTAACATTGTAAGATGACACAATTTTTTTCCCACGGACTTATCAAACATCATCATCAAGTACTCTTTCCACTGTGGCAATAATTATAATATTGAAATGATCTAGTTTTAGTACTGATCAGATCATGTTTCTTATTTGGTATCAAGACAATAGAAGTTTATATTTATGAATATAAGATCTGGCCTAATTTTATTTTAAGAAATATAAGAGAGTGGGCAGCTGTCTGAAAGGAAAAGAACCAGATCTGGAAAAGAAGTGTTCAAAGTGTCAAGAAGCCCTCATTTTAGTTTCTGTATCCTTCTCATGCTGGCCACCCAGCTTGGAATTTTATCTTCTTTTCTGTACACCTAAGTTCTACATTTCTCAAGGTCCAGCATAGTTCTTCTTTATTCACTAAGCCCTTTTCAACTTCTGTTGCTGTCCAGAGAATGAGATAGTATCCTTAGCTGATCACAGTATCTAAAGGACTGTGTTCAGATATGGTTTCTACATTTTTAGGAGGACAGTGATCAGGAAGGGGAAAATATGAGGGGAAATAACACAAAGGAAATAGACAATTTGAAGGGGGCAAATTGAATCCAAGAAGATTAAGACAACAAAATAGTTGTCTTCAAGGGCTGAGAGTTGTAACTGAAATTAGATTTACTCTAATTACCTTAAAGTTTTTAAAACTTTTAATATATCCTTTGCAATGGTTTTCAAATGTTACTCTGCAGATCTGTAGGCATTGTGTGGTGTGCCTCGGGCTGCTAGGGGGTGGAGGAGAAGGGGCACTAGTGGATATGCTGAAGGCCCCCTGCAGCTCCCCACAATGGAGTTCACTTATAACAAAAACCATTATATATTGATTTATGCCTAGTATTTCTTTTAAAGACACATTGCACTGCTTAAAAAACAAAGTTTTGAAAATCACTGCTGTATAATGTAATAAATAGGTGAGAGTTTTTGTTCAACATCGGATAAAATGTTTTAGCAATAAGAGATATTAAAAAATTAACTGGACTGCTTTGTGAAATGTGAGTTCCACGTTAAGTCAGAAGCTTAATGACCCTTACAAGGACGTTAGAAGATTTCTACTTATGGGGTGAGATTAAGTTTGATTGCCTATCCCCTAGGTTTTTCTGTAGTTCTAAGTGTAGTTGATTTTTCCTTTTATTGTTAGTATCAGACTTGGCTGTTCTCAATTGGGTTTTGGATAAATCCCACCTCCCCACTCAATCATGAGGTTCCAGAGAGTAGGAACAATATCTAAACTGCTTTTGGATTCTTCAGATCCCAGCATAGATGTAGGAGCTCAGTAAATACCTGTTAATACAAGAAATAACTGTGATTAGCACATGCTTGATTGAGTTATATTACCTCTTCTAGTTATAAAGGGTGATAAGGGAAGGTATTTGCAGGATTTTTTTTTTCACTACTGCTTTTTGCCCTTGAGGAGTAATAGAAATGACAAAGCAGATTTAAGATAAGCCTTTATTATTTTTTCTGGCCAGGAGGCCAGAATATTACAGAGTCTGAAAAAGTGAACATGACCTCTCCCCTCTTCTTCACCACACCAACCCCCTCATCCCACCCCAGAAGTGCCTAACTGGTGAAACCTTGAATGTGGAAATCATGACTCTGTATACATATTGAGAAACTGAGATACATTAGAATGGCAAAGCATATCCTAAAGGCAGATATGAAAATGCATTATAGGAGGATCACATCACTAGCCTGAACTTTGAGGGGTGGGGGTGTGGTTTGCCTCAGGATTCAGTTGGTTCTGATATTATTGAGAACTGCAGCTAGAGGGTATGAATGACAGGAAAAATTTTCAGATGCAAGATTAGAATCTGCTAATCGTGATAGAATTGATAGGGCAGACACGTGCTTGATGAGTATGGCATAATCTCAAGCAGCTCTTTCACTAATAGCAGGACTTTTATATTTCTTCTCTTTGTGCTGAGTGGAAAAGAGTGAAGTGCTTTCCCTTATCTCCTGGCACATTGCCTTGTGTCTAGGAGACACTCAAGGAGTGCTTATTCAATCGAGCTAAATTTTATTAATGGGACTTTTAGAGGCAATTACCAATTATAGTACACACCACAGCTGATGATAGTAGTCCTGTTTGCATGAAGTCTCCACTATACCTCTACAAACTCAAGAGGGTTTAAGGATGACAAGTTTCATGATGTCAGTATCTTTTAGTTCAAATGAGCACATTGGTTATATATGAAAATACAAACAGACTTTTGAAAGATCTCTAATCAAGTTGTTTGTTGTTGATAAATGTCAAGGGGAATGCCTGGAACCAGTGATAATTCCAGCATTAAGGAATCCTTGCCATATGCCCAGGAAGAGAGATGCTTTCATTAAATGAGTAGTTATAAATCCTAACTATGTATGCTGTAATACCTGAGCACCTGCTGGAGTGAAGATGTTATAAACAGAAAACAAGATGGGGAAGTGCTCTCAAAAATAGTCTAATACCTGTCTGTGCCTCTGTTATTGATGGAGATGAAATAGGGGGCCCAGAGATATGTAAAGAGCCAGGACTAAAATATAGGTTATTTGATTCCCAAGATATGTGCTTATTCATAATGATGAGAATATCTTTTTTCATCCTGTAAATGTTTCATAATATTTAGGAATGGCCTTTTCTCAAAACTGTTTTGAAACAAAGAGGTTATGTATAATTCTGAAAACTGTTAATATATTCTTAAAGCTGCTAAATATATCTTAGGTCTTTAGGTAATAAGAAGGCACTGCAGGTTGTAAGGTCATCATAAAGCTGCTCATGTAATAAAGAAGATAAGAGCAAAATGCTTTAGGCAACAAGTATCTTACAATAATATGAATGAAAACAGAATAGGACGCCTATGTAAAAAATTTAAGACAGTTAAGACAACTGATTTGGAAATTGTGTTATAAAAATAAATATTATTTAAGCATATTAAAGCATATTTGAGCCAGTTTTCAACTCATTTAAGAGAAAATATTACTTTTAAGGGGTTTGATAAACCTTAATTGAATGTGCATGTTTACATGCTTCTTAGCAATAGTTCATTAAAATGTCATTTAACATAGTTGATTAATACTGGTCAGCTTCAGAGATCAGAAATAAGATCAGGATAAAAGTTTCACAGAGGAAGTTCTAAGTATGTAACAAGAAAGAACTTAAAACATATTTTACTTATTTAATTATTAAATATACCAAAGAGTCTAATAGTAAAACTTAGTCCTTCTTCCATCTCTGTCTCCCAGTCACCCAAACTCCCCATGCAGTGATTACTCCAGCTTCTTATATATCCTTCTTGAGATATTCTGGACATGTACATGCCTCTAGGGAAGCATACTGAACATAGTGTTTGACTGCATTTTCACTCACTTAGCTGTATTTTGGAGATTGATGAAAACATTTCTGTTGACTAGTGCTCTTCAGCAGTGGAACACACTGTCTTGTGATGAAACTGAGAAGTGTCACTCAAGATTGGCCATGAGGAATACCACAAGGATTCCCATACTGGGCAGCAGTTGTCAGTAGGTGACCTCCAAGGTTCCCCTTCTCAAATTTTACAATATATTTAAGGGCCTACTCGGTACTAAGAACTGTGGGACAAAAAAGAAGTATAAGGAATTTATATTTTAGTTGGGAAGAAAAAATATATCTTACAGATGGACTATCAGTGTAAATGTGAAAAATCCCATAAGATAGAATTAATGATATCACAGAGCTGTTTACAAATAGTTGTCGAATGAGCCAGGTAGATGACATTAAGTACTATGAGTTAAGCACAGGGCAGAAAAGTCTAAGGAAACTGCTTAGGAGGTGAGACTACCTAATCCTTGAAGAATTGAAGTTGAATTAATAGGAAAGGGGTAAGGAGAGCAGTTCGGCACTGAACATGAATATAGGGACAGTGTTAGAACAGTATGAAAGCAATAGAAAGAAAAAGTCAGTAAGGCATAAAGCTGTTGGGTTGAGACCATGTTATGGAGTAGGTAAATTCCAGTCTCTGAAGTGCAGCCTATGATTATTGAGCAACAAAGGCCCACTGAAAGTTTCTGAATAGTAATGTGACAATGTTGTATTTTGGAAAGGTGAATCTAGCTATTGTATAAATATGGGCTCAGGGTAAAATGGACCTGAATATTAGTATTGGCAATAAAGGAGAAAGAGACTCAGAAAATAAAATGAAAGATACACATGATTATTGACTGAATTTGGAGTCAGGGGAAAGGAATGAAAGACTGAAGACTTCATATGTTCAAGCCTAATTACCTGGGAGTAAAATGGTGCCATTAATAGAAACAGGGAAAACAGAAATTAGTGTTTTGGGGAGAGAGGTGATGAATTTGATTTTAGATTAAGATTGGCATGATGGGAAACATTCAGATAAAAAAGTATTTGAAATAGTGGGACTAAACAAGGGTCTCGAAAGAAATTAGAACTGGATGGCAATATCCACAACTCTGTTCCTTTAGGTCCAGATTGCCCCATTGAGTGCTCTGTCTTCTAATCAGGCAAAACAAACCGTTTTCCTTTAGCTGAACTCACAATAGACTCAGTTTGAATGGGAGGGAATTGTTTACTAGTAATGGTAATGTCCACTCTAGGGTGATGTAAAAATGAGTATTACATTCCATCTCTATGTCATTTAAATACTTGCATACTATTTCGGCTTGTTTAATTCTAAAAAAGAGATCTAGGGTGGGTTTCTTTCCAATATAGTATTATTGTCTTTATTGTTCCTAATAAAAATTTAGTACTTACATTTAAGGAGTTTGAAATTTAGTGAACTAGTTTGTATCGTATGGCATAATGGACCATGACTCTCTTTTAGGAGCTTTGAGATTGAAATGTAGTTATTTGAAACCTCTGTAATGCCCTAGGAGAAGTAATATATACTACTTTAGGGTGAGGGGTATGCTTTATTTGCCCTGAGGAACTGGTATGCCTCTACTCTGTTGATAAGAGACAGTATTGATGAAAGATCATTGTGTTCCCTCTTTTATTACTCTGGCTCCCCAGGAGCTATGTTTCATGCTGAACTATGTATTTACTGGTTAGTATATTTGATTTCTTCTCTCTTCTAGCCCTGAACTTTCTTTTAAGATTCTGTTACACAGTGTATGTCTTTTATTATAAGCTGGTGCACATCCTGTTTGGGAAGAGAGAAGGTACAAATAAATTCAATTTATTGTAACTATTAAACTATTTTTAAAGAGTCAGGACTGTGTTCTCTCAATACATGGGATAATTCCAAGGTCATAGTAGGTACTTGAAAAATGTTTTTTGAATGAATGAAGCTCAACAAGTTAAGAAAAGCCAGGGAGACTGTTTGAGGGGGAAAGCCAGAGATGCTGACTTGAAAGAGAAGATATTTATGTTAGACTGAGAAATAATAGTTTCAACAGTCTAGTGGGTTTTTTAGGAAAGGGAATCACAAGAGCAGAGATGTGGAGGCAAAACAAATGTGGGCCATGTCCTTGTAATGGTGAATAATCCGTTTTGGAGAAGCATGGGAAGTGAATGGAGTGGTGGGAGGGGAGCCTCTTGGGATTATCATCTGTGACTTTACTTGATCTTGTCTCTTTATCATCTTGTCTGCGGTGAGGCTCCAGAGTCCACAAACCCTGAAGTTCACAGCGACAGGAGAAGGCACACAGCCTACTTTTCTAGTGTTCTCGCTCATCTTGCCCTTGACTCTTGGTCATTGACTCTAATCCTTTACTTAAAACAACTTAGCCATGTTGTTATTTTAACCCTATTTTTAACCCAAGTAGTCCAAAGGCTGTTGGGCAGCCTTAATTATTCTTTGGGTTACTCACCAGGAAGCCCTGAACATAAAGCACACTTATGCCTATGGGAAGCAAATGCTTCCCTCACAAATAATGGATTATTTTATTATTTAAAGCTGCATGGCTAAAATTCAGAGGTAATAAAAATAAATCTTATATTTATTATATACATTTATTAAGTATTTATTGCCAAGCACTCTACTAAGTACTTTATATTGGTTGTATCATTTAATCCTTATCACCATCCTTAGTATATGCTATTATGTTTATTTTAGTAAGGGAAAAAATGGACAGATGTTTAGTATCATTTATGGCACAGAGTAAGTGCCAGAGCTGGGGTCTGAATCCAGGCAGTCCAGCTCCAAAGCCTAAGCTCTTAGCCAGTACATTTAAAGAAGCACATTAAAAAAGCATGAGAGATAACCATGTTGTTTTATATTCAATAGATGGTGACAAATAACTAAGAGTATGAAATTAATAGATCTTTATATTTCAAATTTCACTGAGTAGCTGTGGGCCCATTGAGGCCTTTATTTTGTCATGTCAATGTTTAAATAGAAAATTAACTTTAGTCTATGGCCATGCTACCCCAAACATGCTACCCTAATCCCATCTGATCTCAGAAGCTAAGCAGGGTTGGGCCTGGTTAGTACTTGGATGGGAGACCACCTAGGAAGACCAGGTGCTGTAGTCATAAAAAATTAAAAAATAAGGAATTGTAAGCTGACAAGGTCTTTGCAATCTGTGGGATCAACCAAGGGTTGCCTCGCTTAAAAAAATAATTAACTTTAAATGCCTTTAGATGGAGGCATTTTTTAATGCATATTCCATATCAGCCCACAAATTTATGGCATTGATGAGTAAGTTATGTTAGTTCAAAATGCATTTATTATGTTCAGAATGCAGCCCCAGTCATGCAGGTCCCTGTCTGTGGCAAGAAGAAAGAGATGATACCATCTATGCAGGTCCCCTTTTATGAGGGAGGGAAAACATTTCCCAGTGTCCTCTATAGTATATTCCCCTTATGTCTTAGCTAGAATTGGACTACTTGGCCATCCCTCACTGCAGAGAAGGCTAGAAAGATGGGGAGCAGGATTTTCATGATGAACTTAGACCAAACAAAATCTTTTTCCTCAAGCTGTATGTATTAGAATCCCAAATAAAACCAAAGAAGATGGCAGGATGAATATTAGAAAAGGTACCAAAAATATCTGTTATCATCTTGTTCTTTAAAATTCTGATTGACTACTTACTACCTTCACAGTGAAATGATTCATCAGGATAAGCTAACGGCTGTCACAAACACCCACAGAATTTTAGCAACTTAATTAATTACTCGCTCACATTGTAATTCATCGTGGCGAAGTGCTTCCTTTTGCGGTCACTCAGGTATCCAGGTCCTTTCATCTTGTTCTGCTGCCATCTTTGAATTCCAGCCTACAAGATTATTCTGGAAAGAGGAGAGAATACAGGGAAGACACACAACACTTAGCTGTCTTGGCCATCACATTAGGCACATTCCATTGTGAGAACTAGGAGACATTTGGCCATGTCTCTAGGGAAAGGAAGTGGTTTTGGTGAGCATCTAGTTAGCTTCTGCCACACTATGGTTGATTGAAATCTAGCTGTCATTGAAGACAGATGACAAAATGGATAGAGGTGTTCTTTAACAATGTGAAAAGTAAGTTTCACAAGAAGATATAAATAAATGATATTTACTATCTGTTGTAATTTCTTGAAGGTATCTCACCTAATATTCCTCTTTATGATAGTTAAAATATGGATAATAAAGTCTCAAGCACATCATTTCCAAAAAGCCATCCGTGACCTCTCCAGTCAACAAGCAGCCTGCTGTATTTACTTCTGTGTGTGCTGCTCCTTGGCTATAACTGCTTGGCATGTATCTCACTTGGCTCTAAACTCTCAGAGGGCACAGACCTTGTACAATTTATGTTTCAGTCACCAGGGCTTAATGCCTACAAGGTAATCAATAAATATATAATTGAATGATTAAATAGATAAATATATAAACAAATATACTGACATTAGTAAAACTTCAGACTAAAAGGAGAAAAGACTAGTTTTGAATTCACAAAAATTTTGATTTATGGAATTTTGTAAAAGTATGTTTTTTTCTGTAGCGTACATGATCATTTGACTAGCTGCTCACAAATATTGTATAGTAATAGCATCTAATTGTATGCAAATGCTTATGAGGCAAAGATCTTAACATTTTTTCATAAATAGATTAAAGATACAATTCAGTTTACATGGTCTTAAATTTCACATCTGTGGAGAGTAAGATTAGTGAGATTTTATTTCACTAGTAACATTTATAATACTTCTTATTTTAATTTTTATTCATTAATTCAACCAATATTCAGTGAGTTTCTACTCAAACAGAAGATAGTAATAAACACACTTGTCTATAATTATATAACTGTATGATTTTATAATTGGATTGAGAGATGGAAAGGCCAAAAGTAGCAGAGTACATAATTTATATTGAATATTTAAGGAAGTTTTTGAGGAAGTACTGTCTGTATTGAGATGATAAGGAAGAAAGAGACAAAGCTAAAGGAGAATTGGGGAAAGAGCACTTCAGAATATTTGAGGACTCCAGGGGGAAGTGCTTGACATGTGTGAGAAGCTGAGAAAGATGGCCAGGGCCATCAGAATGGAGGGGACTTTGCGAGGCCCAAGGTAGGCATGGGATAAGTCTCATGACATGTTGAGGCATTGGACCTTTGTTTTAATCTATTAGCTCATATGATTCAAAAAAAAACTCACTATTTTAGATGGCAACATATAATAAACCATTTAACCTGCCCTTTTAGCCACTGTAAACTGTATAAATACCATGTACAGTTGGTTCTTGAGTAATGTGGGTTTAAACTGGTTGGGTCTACTTATATTTTTTTCAGTAAATACCTGTACTGTGTGATCTGCAGTTGAGAGTTTTTGAATGCATTGGTCTTCATCATTTTATAGAGGGCCTTGAGCATCCATGGATTTTTGTATTTGTGGGGGTCATGGAATCAGGAATGAATACTAAGAGACAACATAGGTTTCTGGGGAGTCAAAAGTTATACATGGAATTCGATTGCTGGGGGGTTGGTGCCCCAATCTCTGCATTGTTCAAGAGTCAACTATATATAAATTCAACAAATAGTTTTTATTTTTAATTAAAAATACCACACTTGTAATAACAATGAAAAAATTAAAAATGTTTATGTCTCATAAAGGAAGGAAGGAGACTAAGTTAGATTGAAAGATGTGGGGGGAATAGAATTGGATTAAGCTCACTTTTTAAATCAGAATAACTTCCAGTGAATTAAAGATACCAGAATAATAATAATTGACATTTATTTAGCTTGTACTGTGTGTCAAGCCTTGATTTAAGCACTTTTTACTATAATGCACATGTTTTAGTCATTTAATCCTTAGAAGAGCCCTATAAATTAGTAGCTATTTCCATTTCCGCCCCCATTTTAGGGCAGTGGACACTTAAAGAGATAATGAGTAGTGCTACAGGCACTACAAGCCTAGGCATTCTGGCTCTAGAGTCTGTGTTCTTATCTGTCATACACATACTATCTCTAAAAATTCTAGGGAGGAAAAAAAATAAGTATTTATATAATTTTGGTGTAGGGAAAATCATTCTAACCATAATTATAAAGCCAAAAACAAGGGAAAAGATTGGTAGATTTGACTTCATTAACATATTTATTTAAACTTTTATATTTCCCCCAAATATTCAAAACAAAAGATATAAACAAGAAAAACAAAATATTTGCAGTGTATGTAGAAACAGAATATTAATATTCTTTGTATATAAAGCATTCTTACTATCAGTAAAAAAAGAACAAATACCTCAGAAGAAAATGGCTTGTGGCGGAGGCCTATCAACTTGTTTTGGACTAAATCCAGTCCACTATTTATTTTTTAAAATAAAATTTTATTGGAGTATGGCCATCCTCATTTTATTTGCATACTGTCAATGGGTGTATAAGTCACAATACATTTTGAATAATTATGACTTCAGAGCCTTTGGTGTTTACTATCTGGTCCTTTACAGAAAAAGCTCTCTGACTTCTGATCTGGAGGAATAGGAATATCAAAGGGTCAGATATTGATTTAGGTGGTCTTGAAAGACAATATAGAGTCTCTTCCCTTTGGAAGGCTTTGGGTGGTCCTGCTTGGTGGCAGAATCATGGACCAATTGACCTCTTGAGGAGGTCCCTTCCTCACCTCATCCTGTTTATCTCAGACTCATCTTAGGTCAGGTTACTACACAGAATGCCTGTAGGCATCTGTCCTCTCTTATGTACTTATTTCTGTTGGGTCAGTTCTCCTATTGACCTATCTTTCTGCCCTTACCTTCATGTGTAGCACTACCTCTTCCATGATAAACAAACCCTAGAGTCCTCAGTGTTTTCCAGGTACATCCTTTGGCCTTCATCAGTACCTGACTTTCTAGCCATCTACTTTTCTCTGCTCTTGGAACCAAATTGATGAGTTTTGCTGGAGAAATTTATACAGCTAGAGTGATCAGTGATACAACTACATGCATTCTCACCTCTGCTAGGAACTCTGTCCTGAAATCCTGTGTTATCCCAAATTGGCTCTTCCCCAATTATGTCTAATGGCTGGCCCATCTGAACTTTCTTCTCAGTTTTGTTCCCTTTCCAGCTCTCTGAAAATGAATTTCCTTCTACTTCACAGAGAAAAAGGAAGCCTTCATGCAGTGTATATTGAATCCTAATCTTTTCTGATTCCTCAGAGTAAGGAATCCATTTGTGATACCCCTTTCCTGCTTTATTTTCAACATTTTGCCTTTTAACTATTTTCAGTCCTGTAACTTACAAACTAGTTCATCTCTATTATTTCTATTTTTTTTTAAAGTGAAATAAGAAACAAAGACTGGAGAAAGAAAAGGAGAGAAGATATAAACACAGAGAGTAGGGGATAATGGGAGAGAGAAAAGAGAAAAGGAAAAAAAGGAAGCTCTTTGATAACTCTTTGGACCCTACACCTCTTACCAAATGTCCCTGGTCATCTTTCCTTTCAAAACCCAGCCCCCCGCACCCTTTTTTTAAAAAATAAAAAACATTCTCTTTACTTTAAAGCCAGTTGATAAAACTCATAAATTCTTTTCTTGACAACAGAAACTCATGAGATTTTTTGAAACTGATAGAATAGCCATGACAGATGACTTTTTATTTAGTATTGAAGCCATTTAGACTTGTAGATTATAGGATAATGAAGTTACAACAGCATTCTCCTCAAAGCATGGAGTTTAGTAGTAAACACTGAAAATTCTACATTTAGCACTTAGCAGTTTTGTTTAGAACTAAGTTCTTAGTGGCACTGAGAATATTTAATGTAAAATGTTCTGGGTGTAAATGTTCTGGCATCAGGTATTCTTAGAATATTTAAGTGAGAATACTAATTTTCAAGCAATTCATAACACCAAATATAAAGATATGTGAGAGAAAATAGCCATCACATTGTATTATATAGAAATTATGATCTTCAGAGTGCAGATTTGAGTTAATAAAGAGGCAATCAGAAATCATGCCATACTCGGACCGGAAACTGATCAGTTATTTTTTTAAAACTCATATTGTTTTCATGCCAATAATAATGTTTCATTAAAGGAAAATCAGCTTGATACTTTAGAAAATTTGAAATTAATGAACAATAGAATATCCTAATAGTCATATTATAATAGTAGTAGTAATATAACCTAACACAATCCTTTAAAGTAATGTTATTTACAGCTAACTCCATGTTTCTCTAATTTTTGTGACAAATATTTTATTGTAAAAATAAGTAAGGTTTAAATATTCCATAGGGTAAAAAATATCATTAAAAAATTATCAAATCTAATATTTATATTAAATAATACTAACAATGCAGTTTGCCTCATCACTTTCAAACCCCTTTGTTTAAATAAAATATAACATTTTAGAAAGTTTGAGAAATAGAGAAAAAGAAAATCTATAATCCACCAACTTCACAGCTTTTTGCAGAAATGTATTTTTTGATAATTGTAATTATTTATGTAATTTCATATTCTACTTTTAAAATTAGTATTTCTCTCATGAATATTTTTCTGAATTACTAAATTAAATTATTATTATAATTTTTATTGCAGTTTTATATCACCTATGATACAACATAATTTACTTAGCCATTTACCCACTGGATAATTTAGATAAATTCAGTTTTTTACTTGGTGTTTATAGATCCCTCCCTACCCTACTTTGTATTTTTTCTTATCATAGATTTCCAAAGGTGAAATTGCTCAGATGAAAGTTAACACTTTCAGTTACATGGTAGCATAATGGTTTCCCAAAGGATTCTTCCAATTTATAGTTCCCCCTGGAATGTAAGAGTATCAATGTCATTGCTAATTTAGCCAGTTTTTAGAAAAAAGTACTTCATTGATTGTTTTTTGTTTTGTTTTGGTTAATAGACTTGCATTTTTAAGAGTAATACATTTATAGGAAAAAAGAGCAGAAGGTATAGAGTTCTCTCAGGTACTCCCTCATACGGTCTTCTCCACGTGATGAATGAATACTGATACTTTATATTAACTAGAGTTCGTGGTTTACATTAGGATTCACTCTGTGTTGTACAGCTTTATGGGTTTTAACAGTTTAACATCATGTGTTTACCACTGCTGCACGGGAGTCTTCAACCCCTGGACTGTGGACTGGTACTAGTCTTGGTTTGTTAGGAACCAGTCTACACAGCAGGAGGTAAGCGGCGGCCCAGAGAAAAAAGCTTTATCTGTACCTGCAGCCACTCCCCAGCGCTGGCATCACCACCTCAGCTCCACCTCAGATCATTAGGCATTAGATTCTCATAGGAGTACTGGTTCCTGGTGCCAGAAAGGTTGGAGACCACACCTGGAATAGTTTCAATGCCCTAATAATTTCCTGTATTCCACATATTCACCCTTGTCTCTTCATGAGCCGCTGGCACCACTAATCTTTTTACTGTTCCTGTAGTTTTGCCTTTTCCATGTTATGTAGTAGGAATCAGTGTAGGTAGCCTTTCAAACTGGCTTCTTTCACTTAGAGATATACATTTAAATTTTCTCTGTGTCTTTATGTAGCTTGATAACTTGTTTCTTTTTATCTTTGAATAATATTCCACTGTATGGATGTGTCACAGTTTATCCATTCATTGTTTTTGAGAAAAATGTTCCTTATTTGTTTTTTAATGCCAGTTTTTTTCCATACTATATATACATAATTTTTTTAACATTTTATTTTTCTCCTCCCCACTCTTTTCTGGTAACCACTAGTCCATTGTCCATGTCCATGAGTTTCTGTTTGTTTGTCCTGTTCATTTGTTGCTTTTAGGTTTTTATCCCATATATGTGATATCATGTGATTTTCAACTTTTTTGGTCTGGTTTATTTCACTTAGTATGATTATTTCAAGGTCTGTCCATGTTGCAAATTGCAGTATTTTATCTCTCCTTATAGCTGGGTAATATTTCATCGTATATATGTACCACAGCTTCCTAAGCCAATCATCTATCATAGGACACTTTGGTTGCTTACATGTCTTGGCCACTGTGAATAATGCTGCTGTGAACATCAGTGTGAAAATATCTTTTTGGATATGGGTTTTCAAGTCTTTGAGGTAAATACCCAGTAGAAGCCTTGCTGGATCCTATAGTAGGTCAATTCTTAGTTTTTTGAGGAACCTCCATACAGTTTTTCATAGTGGCTGTACCAATTTGCAGTCCCACCAGCAGTGTATGAGGGTTCCTTTTTCTCCGCATCCTCTCCAACATTTGCTATTATTTGTCCTGTTGATTATAGCTATTCTAAAAGATGTGAGATGTATCTCATTGTGATTTTGATTTGCATTTCCCTAATAGCTAGTGATGTTGAGCATCTTTTCAAATATTTGTTGGCCTATTGTATGTCCTCTAGGGAGAAGTATCCTCTGATCATTTTTTGATTGGATTGTTTGTTTTTTTGTTGTTGTTGCTACTGAGTTTTTTTGTATATTTTGGATATTAGGCCCTTATTGGAGATATTGCTTGCAAATATATTTTCCCATTCAGATGGTTGTCTCTTTACCTTGTTGACGTTTTCTTTTGCTGAGCAGAAGCTTTTTAGTTTGATATAGTCCCATTTATTTATTTTTGCTTTTACTTCCCTTGCCTTTTAGGTCAAATTCATAAAATCCTCTTCAAGCTCAGGGTCCTTGAGTTTAGTTCCTATGTTTTCTTCTATGCATTTTATTGTTTCAGGTCTTATATTCAGGTCCTTAATCCATTTCGAGTTAATTTTAAGGTGTGATGATAGACAACAATCTAGTTTCATTCTTTTGCATGTGGCTTCCCAGCACCATTTACTGAAGAGGCTTTCCTTTCTCCACTGTATATTTTTTATTCATTCACTTTTTGAAGAACATCTTAGTTGTTTCTAGTTTTGGCAGTTATGAATAAAGCTGATATAAATGTTTGTGTGCAGGTTGTGTGAGGATAAGTTTTCAACTCATTTGGGTAAAGTATATATTAGTAGATCTACCTATTATTGTCTTATACCTTTGAATATGTTAATAAATGTTTAAACGCTGTTTTCTGCCTCTGAATATGTTAATGAAATAAATGTTTAAACACCATATTCTCCCTGCAGAGTCTCTATTGTCACCAGGTTGTTTTTTGTTTGTTTGGTTTGGTCTCTGTGTCTGAGATGTTCCTTAGTTGTCTGGTGATCCTGGTTGTCTGCTGTTATTTAAGAGCAGTGTCACATAAAGCTGATAAGAAGCTCTGATCCCATGATGAGGCTTGCCACCTGTGGGCCATTTTGCTAAGAAATGCTCACTGTTGATATGTTAAGTCTTCCCTCTTAGACTCGATAGATTCTCCAGAGAAAAATCTCTGACCTCCTGCCTTGATTGTGTAGAACTGGTTATTATCTTTCTGAAAGCTGAGTTGGAGAAGAGGTGTGGAGGTGGGTAGACTTGGCTTTCAGTACATAAAATGTTCACTTAATCTCTCTGTTTGCAGAATGGTACTTCCACTTTTGACTGTGCCTGTCCTGCTGTCTGCAGAATGGGAGAAGTATAGTTGCCTGCTTAGACTTGGGGAAGGGACCTAGGGATTTATCTTATTCTTAAAAGAGAATTGCATTTAATCCTCCTGTTTTCAGCCTCACCTTTATCCTCATGCCTGAAATCTAACCTGGCGATGCCTTTGGGGAGGTATGTGGTTTACTGTGTAAACTGGTTGTGTCTAAGCTTGACTTGAGTGAGATTCAACTTTCTCAATTCTGTGAGGTCATCTGCTTATCCATCTGCTTTCCAGTTTAAAATTTTTGTTTCTGTTTCCTTTGCTTCTCTTCTCTTTTGTCCTTATGATTCATGCTTTAAAAAACTCTTAACTATACTTTTAGTTGGGTTTTGGTAGGAAGCGAAGGTAAACACATTTGCATCATCTGCCGTATTTATGTGAAATTTTCATATGTTCTTTTTTTAAATTTATTTTTTATATGTCCTTTTTTTAAAAGGAAAACAAAACCAAAATCCTTTTTCTATAGGCAATAAATGCTAATTGGTTAAAAACTGCAAAAAATTTTTTTAATGCAATTAATATTGTCTAAAGTAGACATAAAATTTTGGTACATGTTTTTTTCTGACTTTTCTGTATGAATACATAAACATGATTTATTTACTTTTTTTATTTGTGTCAAAAATACAATTTCATATACAGAGATAGGAAGCAGATCAGTGGGGATAGAGTGGGGACTGGCTAGAAACAAGCACGATGGAACTTTTTGGGATGATGGAGATGTTCTAAAACTGGATTGTGGGAATGATTACATAACTCTACAAATGTACTAAAAATTTGATGAGTGTATTTTATGGTGTATAAATTATAAGAACAGTTTGCTTTAAAAATTACCTACTGGCCAGCAACCCCCACCCCACCTCACCAGAAAACATGTTTTTATCATACCATACATAGACATCTTTATTCACTTCATTTATTATGAATACATTTTAATTTATTATGAAAAAATTTAGACCTATAAGAGAAATTATAAGTGTATAATTAACAAATTGTATTTCCCCCAGCTCTTTTCCCTTCCTCTTGCAAAATATATAAAATTTCACTTTTATAATTTGTCGTCTGCCTTTTTCCATTCTTCTTTATATATTTATATATTGATGCATAGTTGTAATTATTACAGTTTAGGAGTGTGATTCTAAAACAGCATCCTAACCATTGTCTATATGCTACGTCATTATTGTTGACAGTTACATAATATTCCACAGGATACATGTGTCATGCACTAATTACCATATCTTAATGTTAGAACATTTGGACTACTTAAAAATTTATACCATTTAAAATAATGGTGTAATGCATAACTTTATGCATATAGCTTTTTCCTCTTTTTATTATTTACTTAGGATAATTTCCCAGAAAATGTCTACTGCTTCATAAAATTACTTCAGAGCAAAACAAAATGGCTTTTATATAATTCCCTTTTAATGTATTTCAGAAGATTCTATATATGGGGACCCTGTCATTTGTTACTATTACTTTTTAAGATGTTCTACATTTTGCTAAACATACTTTTTAAAAATCAGATATAATAATTTGAAAAAGTGAAGAAAGGCAGGAATTCTGTGGGAAAAAAACAAACCTAGATAGGTTTTCTTGCAGAAAGATAGCTGCAACCTCCCAGTGTTTTTACTCCACTTAAATTTTCCAGATGGAGGTATAGTACCCACCTTAGCTTGGCCATCCTCAAATTTCTAATGCTCATTCATCATAAATAATGGAAAATCCCATCACTGATTTGTAGGTGTACTTTACTGAATACATGCTGACAAACCTTCTAAACCAAAAACTTAAGCATATTTAAATTAACATTGATGGATTACCTCTAGGCCAATTGGGAAAGTGACTGTTCTTCTGGAGAAGGCTCCAGGAGTTCTCAGCATCCAGGAATTACACCTCACTCCTTACATGAGCCACTATTCAGGTAACTTTGCACACCTCACCCTTTACATAAGCCAGTATTCAGATAACTAGAGGCAGGAAGTTAGATAGGCGATGACAACTATGCTTCTTATCACTATAGATTTACCTATTCTAGACATTACGTATTTTTATGTCATGTTTTCAGCATGTATTCACAGCATAGTATATACATCAGTACTTCATTCCTTTTTATTTCCAAAAGCTGTTATTTTGTTTGGATGTACCACATTTTTCTTATCTGTTCTTTAGTTGATTGGCATTTGGGTTGTTTCCTCTTTCTGGCTATTGTAAGTAATGCTTGATGCCGCTATGAACATTCATGTACACATTTTTGAGTGAATATATATTTTTATTTACCTTGGGTATATACCTAGGACTGTATTTTCCTGGTCATGTGCTAACTCTACATTTAACATTTTAAGGAACTGCCAAGCTATTTTCCAAAGTGGCTGTAGCATTTTTTGTTTCTGCCATCAATATATGAGTGTTGTAGTCTTTCCAACACTCTTATTGTCAGTCTTATTTTAGTCATCATAGTAGATATGAAGTGTATTATCTCATTGTGGTTTTGATATGTATTTCTCTAATAGCTAATGATGAGTACCTTTTCCTGTGTCTTTGACTATTTATATGTCTTCTTTGGAGAAATATCTTCAGATTCTTTGCCCATTTTTTTATTGGGTTATCTTTTTATTGTTGAGTTGTAAGAATTCTTTACATAATCTAGATGCAGGGCCTTTATCACATATATGATTTGCAAATGTTTTCTTCCATTTTGTGGGCTATCTTTTTATTTTCTTGATGGTGTTCTTTGAGGCATAGACATTTTTAATTTTAGTGATATCCAGTTTATGTTTTTGATTGTGTTATATGTGCTTTTGCTGTTACGACTAAAAAACCATTTCCTAATCCAAATCACAGAAATTTACACTTATGTTTTCCTCTAAGAGTTCATAGTTCTAGATCTTACATTTAGGTCTATGATCCATTTGGAGTTTATGTATAGTATAAGATAGGGGTCCATCTTCGATCTTTGCATGTGGATATCTAGTTGTTTTAGTACCATTTATTGAAAAGATCTTCTTTCTCAATTGAATTATCTAGGCATCTTTATCAAAAATCAATTGAACATAAAGGTAAGTTTTTTTTTCTTGGACCCTTAATTGTATTCCATTGACCTGTATATCTATTTTTATGCCAGTAGCACACAGTCTTGATTACTATAGCTTTGGATTAAGTTTCAAAATTGAAAGTGTGACTCCTCCAACTTTGTTCTTCTTTTTGAAGATTGTTTTGGCCATTTTTAGTTCCTTGAATTTCTGTATGAATTTTAGGATAAGTGTCAATTTCTGCTAAAATACAGCTAGGATTTTGATAGGGATTACATTGAATTTGTAGGCCTCAAGGCCTTGTGTGGTTGCTTTGGCACCAAAATGGCATCTTATTAATCCTTTCTTAGTCTTCTTCCTGACAACACAGTTATTACTGCCCTTAGTCCTGAGAAGATAGGGGAAGCCTATTCATATAAATGTTAGAGATTGAGTGTGTTTTTTACTACATCAATTTTCTCTTATGTAAAATGGGATTAATAAGTGTATTCATGTCATCAGATGTTGTGAAAATTAAATGAAAGAATCCATGTGAAGCACCTAGCTAGCTTTTATTAAATATTACCCATTACAATAACAATTATAGTCC
Source organism: Macroglossus sobrinus (assembly GCA_004027375.1). Classification (NCBI taxonomy): domain Eukaryota; kingdom Metazoa; phylum Chordata; class Mammalia; order Chiroptera; family Pteropodidae; genus Macroglossus; species Macroglossus sobrinus. Next base: position 265,627 of record PVKZ01001197.1, on the reverse strand, counting down.
AAGGCCTTTTTTGCATCTAGATTGATTCTCTAAGTCCTTCATGCATTGGCTTCATCTCCCACTACTGCCTCATGTATGATCTGTACTTCAGGAAAATTGCATCTATTTGATAGCCCACTTTCTTCCAACTGCGTTCACAGATGTTTGATAGATTAAAACATAGGAAATAAGAATGATACTTACGATATGTAAGCAAAAAGGACATTTTCTATTAAGAAAACTTTAACAGAAAAAGCTATCATTTCTAAGCTCTAAGCAAATGGAGCGTGTTGGAATATTTTTTTTCCAAATCTTTTTTAAACTTAATTTTGTGATCTTGGTAGACTGGGATGCTCATGACTTGTAGCCAGTTAGGAGCAAACAGAAACAGGAGAATGTGGGAAGTCTGCTGAGATGAAGTGTCAGGTAGAGATTATGTGTGTAGGTTTATTTTATTGTGACCTGAATGTACATATGTTCTTCAGCTTGTAGTAAGAGTCCTCTTTTTTCAATACCCAGCTAAATTTGTGACCCAGTCCAAGCCCCTCCCCAAGTGTCTGAGAATTTCTAGATGACTTACATGTTCTCTTCTGGCTTGTCACCTCTCACTCAGGACTATGCCTCTGGTTTGTGCACCTCTGATAAACTTGAAGAAGTTGATATTAATATTTTATAATTAAAGAACCTTATTAATATTATAAATGTAAACTAAAAACTTTAAGTGGACTGTTCTTTTCCTAATGTTAAAAATCTTATTTCTTACATTTTGAGTTAATCATAAATGCAATACAATACAATGAGAAGGGAATGAATTTTCTTAACAGTTTACAACTTTTACAAATGAAATAATAGTTTTTGATACCATTGTCATAGACTTGGAGGAGCATGTTTATAGGCAATAAACTAAGTTTGTGTGCATGTGTGTGTAACTAATCTCATGCTCATTTCTTCATTCTCCCCCTCATCCTTCCCCTCATTCTATTAGCTGGTGATGTCTTATCCATTCTCATAATCTTCCCTCACATGCGCATGATTTTACAAAACCTGTCCAGACCCTCTAAGCTAGATGTGAGATCTGCTTTGAACTTCTATATAAACAGAGGTTTAGAAATCTTTCACAACACCTGCTAGATGTCACTTCATGTAATAGTTACCTGTTGACTTATGTTACTCCCCATCTAGGTTGTAAGTCCCTGGAGTCCAAGTACTACATGTTGTTAATCTCGGTACACCCTCACCTCCTCTTATAATTCTTTGAACATAGTGGGTGTTTAAATATGTGTGTTAAATTACATTTCTGGATCAAAATAGAAGGAACTTGTCCAGTTACTCACTTTAATAGGTGGCCATTTTTGTGCACTTGACTGGGATAGCTCATCAAGAATCTCCAATAGAAGCTTACTATACCTGACTCTGTATACAGGCACTAGAGTTTATAATTCACATAGAAGGCACTGGTAAAAGTTTTCTTACAGATAAGGAGATAATGTTAATTAATCTATATACTACTGATAAAAGAGCAAACCAACGAGAATTTCTTCATAATGTTGTACTCAGTATTCACTTATTTAAAATTTTTTGATGCTTTTAGCATACCTGCCTTAAGTTAATATCTAACTAAAGCATCATATTAAAACAATGAATAAAAACAGAGAATGCCTGCAAGGGGCCCACAGTGGATTAACTCTATATATTAAATTTTGTGCCATAGTTAATAGTAAGTTGTCATCCAGCAAGATTCCAGTGGGCAAAATTACAGCTCATACATGTTTGTAATAGATGACTGTGTTTCTTTCTGCAGAAGAGTGGGTTCTTTACAGTGTAGTATTGCCTTCAGTGGTCAAATTACTTGGAACCCTTCATTTGGGCAAAGGAGATTAGCTGTGCTCTAGGATCCTAGGAAGATAGCACTTAAGAGAGCAAGACAATGTGTCACAGCAGTGCTTCTCAAATTGTCCATGGTGAGGCACCACTTTTTCTTCCCAATTCTAGTACTAATAATTTTGAAAAATACAATAAGCATAAATAACTAGAAAAATTTAAAAGACATACAAAATATAACCCCCAATTTTTAAATATTGGATTCAACAGACAAAAATTACTTTGTCAAATTGTCGTTCTGTATTTTTCTAATCAGGGACCATCTCCGGTCCATGGACCCCACTTTGAGGAGCACTGGTTTAGAGGGGGAACTGTTTGGATACGCCCAAACAGGAGCTTGGAACACCTGTCCCTGGAGTTGAGTAGGAGATCTGTTTGACTAGAACGAATTCTCAGGGATAATGGGAGAAAGATGGTTATGTCTTAAAGTGAGACCAGGCCAAAAATTGATCCCATTCTTTATTTTATATGGTGAAAAGATAAGCAGGAAGGAGAAAACCGTAATGTAGTTGAAATGGTTCCTTTGGAAGTAATTTTCATGTTTAAGATTGATTTTAGGGATAAAACAAAACAGTGAATCTTTTAAGAAAGAAGATGTGAGTTCAGGCAAAAGACATACAATAAATACCTTAACAAATCTGAAGCTATGGAATTGCAAATAGAATATCAGCAGAAATATTTGCTGAGCCCATATTATGCACTAAAGATAGTACTAAGCTTTTTATATACGCTATCTCACTTTATAGCAATCCTGTGTGGTAGTATTATTAACCTTATTTTTTCAGATGAGGAAACAGGCTCCAAAAGGTTGAATAACTTGCACTAAAGTCACATGATTTTCAGATGGGCAAAGTGTGTGAACCAGAACCCAGATTTATTAGGCTCTTAAATAAGTGACTAAATATAGCAGTTTGAACAAATTTTGCTTAGTATTTTGAGCCATGGACTTGAGAATTATCACTGTCCTTGGATGCCAAATAGCCTGTTTACTATGCTTCTCAGCCCTTCAACTCATTTTTGTCTAATTTTTTTTAGAGATTTGACCTTGAATAAAAGAGATGAAATGGCTTAATAGGAGACAAGTTCTGAGGGTTATAGTCTTGGCTGGAGCAGCATAACCCCATGAAGTGGATTTAACCTAGGGTAGATGCCAACACTGGGCCAGAGATTCTCCATTCAAATTTTTAAGTGGCATTTTATAAATCTAATTCTAATAATATAGTTCTGTAATGTCTCCATTGCATATAATAAAGTATTTTATCTCGATTGTTTTAAGTCCTGTTAGTGCTATGGTTTTCCAAATGAGTTGACACTAAAATTTAATTATATGAAACTTCTTTGATGTGAGTTTTTTAATTTAAGAACTAGAAAAAAATAGTATCCAGCATGTAATTAGTCAAACTTGCAATTTTTTTTCCCACCAGAATTTCAGAGAAGAATTTATCTACATTGTTTTAAAGAACTGCACACTCCACCACACTATTGGCACTCTGTAAATGTTAAATAGTAATTCCTCGGGAAGGGGGAGAGTCTTTTGTTAAAATGAAGTACAATGTTCATTGCATTCAAAAATACATATTCTCTAGTAAATAATCCAAATATTTGTAATTGTCTGTTATCCTACATTGAGATTCAGTTCGTCATCTGTTCTTCATCGCTAAACTTCATCTGTTCTTCATCGCTAAACTTCATTGCTAAAATGAACTTTAATTTAAACCACAGACCCAATATTTTTATTTTCTGCAGCAGCCAAATATCTTTTGTCTGACTCCTACCTTTTAACGAGAGAAACATTGCACTTAAATATATTTTTGTACTGAGCATGAGAGTCAAAAGTTACCATTTTTTCATTGGGTGGAAAAATCTGTAATAGGTTTTCACGCACTGTGATAAGAGGAAAAGAATCTCAAAGTCAGCTTAAACCTATCTGCATTAAATAAGTTAAAAGTTACTTTAACTTACTAAAAGTCAGTTTAATATTATTGCCTTTTTTTTTTTTTTGGTATGTAAGACATTTTGCATTGTTAGCTGAAAATAGTTCTTAAGGAATCCCCCCTCCCATGTCCGAGAAGACTATCCAGAAAAAAAAAAAAGAGCTGTGGTCTTTGTTCCCCTTGGGGGAAATGTCTCTCTGTGGAAGTAAGTTCTGTGAGTCCCTTTTTTCTTCAGAGAACGTGTTTGTGCCACTGCAGGGATGTGGCTGGGTCGTTGGTTTTGGACCAAGTACCACTCCTCTGGGCTGACCAGGAAGCACTGCGTAATAATGAACGGTGGCAGCTCAGCTTTGAATAATGCCAATGGTGTTATTTCTTCCTTTTCAACGTTAAATAAAAATGAAAAGGCTGCTTTTCATATTAATTAAATATTATCATTTTTATTGTCTCCGAGCTCTCATCTAGATTTTTGAGAGCTGAGCCTAAAACATTCCTTTTATAACACTAAGAGCTTTTGTATAGTTTCAATTTTTAGATAAAGTCTGAGGATATGTAAGAGGTTATATTTAAGAAAAGCAGCTCTCTTCTCCTTTTCTGGCATTCTCTGTGTGACATATTACTTGACTTTAGCAGAAATAATTACATTATACAATAGGACTTTGGGTAGTGTTTAAGAAGCTGCATTGTGGTCGGTAAATATTATAGCACTTATGTATGTACATGAACAATAATAAAGCAATGCAGTTGCTTTTCAGGAGTCAAAAATAGCTGGTGGATAGAGAAATGCTCTGTTTAACTTTGTAATATATGCTTTGGGAGGCTGATAAAGCATAATGTCAATAAGGTAGTGATGAAATGTCTGTTTCAAGACACTGTTATACTCATAAATAATATTTGAGGCAATGCTTTAAAGCATATAAAGTGATTTCCTTTAAGTTATTCATTGTAGCAACCATGCGAGGTAGACATTACTATCCCCATTTTCAAATGAGGAAACAGTTAAACTCAGCTTATCTGTAACAGTGCAATGATAACTACATCAAGCAGTTTCTAATTAAATAGAACACACACACATCACATACACATTTACTGTCTGTCCCAAGACTGGGGTAATGAGGATGGCGAGGGTTGTGTGATAGCATGAGAACAAGAAGTTCAAAAATATTAGAAGAGGGACATACTTCCTAAATAGAAGGTAGTCGCTCCCACCTCGCTTGTTCTTCTTTCTTTCAGACTTCTTCCTTCCATTCCCAACTCATGCCTGGCCAGAAGTTTGGGGACAGCCCCTGATTTAAGGAGTTTGCCATGTTTTTAGAAACTACTAATTTTATCACTTAGTGTGTGTCACCATAATTGACTTGTATAGACTTAGCTTATGGTGACTTCTTCTTAATTCAGGAATTGAAACAAGGGGCATAGAATTTCATAAGACCACCATGCTTTCTTTGCCTTTCCTATTCACTATCCTTGTTCACTCTCCCAGGGTTGAGAACAAGAAGACAAAGATTATGCATCACAATCTTTGAGACTGAGCTACCCAATTGTACATTGAGCGGACTGTGTGATTTACTGAAAGGGCACTACTAACAGCCATCTCTTTTTTCCTCTCTTTTCCTAAACGGTAAATATATCCCATAAGGGAGCTTCAGTAAAATAAGCTTTTTAGTCTTGACCTTAATATATATGTACCTATTTGAATAGAATGTAAATTACCATTTTGCTTATACTGGCTTAAATAATGATTTTGTGCAGATTGATTACTTTGCATTCAATCTTGACCTTGATTTAGCATAGAAAGGGGAATAATCCATGTTTATCCATCTGATAAAATACAGTCACTGAGATAATCTGGATTATTTTCTACTTCATCTAGATCATTAAATCAGAATTCAGTGTTTGTCCAAGGGTGAAAGTTGATGGTTACGTGCCATTACCATAGCAACCGGATACATTCTTGGTTGCTACTAATTACCTCCAGGCGTGGATGTTTTCTTATTGAAAATACATAGTGTTTGTAGAAAAAGCAAAAGTGCTCTATCAGAGCTACTTTATTCAGAACCAACAACTCACTGGCTACAGCGACTGAAACAGGTTCTAAGAGTTCACTAGTGACTTACTGCTGTCTTTGTGATTGCTGACAAATGCTGTGTTGCTTTTGGGCTTCTGGGGAATGGAAATAGTAAAGTAGGCTTTGGCCTTGTAGTGTTTCTATGGAAAATATAATAGCATGAACCCTGGTTCCCTATCCTACCTCTTCATTTAACTACCAAGTGGATCATTTTAATTACCTTTAATTACCATTTAATTTTAATTACCTTTTGGATGTAGCCAAAAAAGAGAGTGAGGAGGCTTCAGCGAATGCTATTTGTAGTACCATATGTCTTTCAAGATAAGGTTTTTATAGCCTTTATTTTTCACATAGGTTGCTCATATTTTGTATGAAATGGATGAGTCATCTTTTGGTATTTAAAACACTGTTTTTCTTGATATCACAACATTATCTAATATAAATGTTACTTAAAAAATTATAGCTTATATAAGTGCTTATCTAATCCTTAACTACTGGACAGATGGCTCCATTTTCCTTTTCTAAGTCATGATTTGGATTTTTTAAAAAGTTTATTTAAAGTAGACCATCCCAAGTTTATGGTGAAGCTTTACTGTAGGCTCAAGGCGAGTAATGCTTAGCAGACCTGTATAAGAGACATTATTACCTGTCATTTATACACAAAGACTTTCCCTTTTGAAAGTACTTTATAATGAGCAGTATTTGTCTTGCTGTCGGATTTTTTTTCCAGCCAAGCAATTTATTCTCCAAACTACTTTTTAAAATCATTCCACTGATGTTATTAACTAAAAGTGATTTCTAGGCCAATATTCTTCAGCCAGGTGATCACACATCATAATTTGTCCCTGTTTCATCTCCTCGCCCACCTCTCTAGGTTGTAACCTAGCTATACCCCATTGTTCCTGAAATGCAAGCATTCTCACATCTGAGTGACTTTGCACACACTGTCCCCTGTAATGTGCTCCCTGCCCCTGCTCTCCCTTACCTGTTTGCCTGAGAACAGCCTGGCTCAATTAAGCTCCAGTATTATCTCTGTGGTGAAGCCTTCTCTAACTCACTGTCACCCTCATGAAAGAGACATCAGGGACATTTCCCTGTTGGGTACATTTCTGTTTCACCACTACAGAATAAGTACTTTTTCTCTTTTGTGTTCACAACACCTGCTGCAGTACCTGATACTCCATGTACATTGGGTTAATGAATACAGAGTGAGAAAAAGCTCATATCATTTTTATTATTTTTTATTCATTTATACTGCTAAAAGGAGGAAGATGGGAGGAACCCAGATTACTTGAGGATAATTTGAACATGATGACTTTGAATTAAACAGCATGCTGAAATTGTGAATCAGCCAAACTCGGACAAAACTTTGAAGTAGGTGTAATAGGCCCCCTGGTCTTTCTGTATAAGGCTGAATTCATGCATTTCAAACTGGGGACTAAAACTTTAAAGAAAGAGAATATATTAAGTATAGATTACTTTAGATTATTTTGAGGAATGAGGGGTGGATTGTGCAATTTCTGGGGGCTGTGAAGCCACTACCACACCCCATGGATGCAGTCATCTCTGTGTAATAACACCAAAAGGCTAAAAGTTTGGTAAGAATAACAAAACCCACACTGTAAAGTGTCATTGGTCTACATAGTTTACTCTGAATATTTCTTTAATATGAACTGTAAAGTATACAGGATAGATTATGATATTACTTTCAAATTCTTCTCCGAGAAGCTAATAATAGTCCTTACTGAGTGGCCAGTGAACATTCTCTGTTATGATCTGGGTTGAACTCTTTTTGCATCTCATATCTCTTGCCCACAAGTCTGTGAGGGGATGTCTGCCCGTTGAGAGTCTTAATTACAAGTTGTTAAAAGGTAGAAAAGTCCTTTTTTTTTTTTTTTTTTTACTGATTCACTTGCTCAAAGCAGTCTCAAATGCCATTCTCCCACACTAGATTCTAGAGAGGGCTGTCTTTCCAATGAAGTGCTTTGCCCAGTGCTAGTTGTCCACATTGTCAGTTAATGGGGCTGCCATTCTGTGCCTCCTTCTTTTCAGTGGTTTCTTGGTTAGATGCCTTTTTTCTCTGCAAGATGAATGTGCTTTGTGCACTGTAGCGATAGGAGGGGTGTTTTAAGCCATTTCTGAGGGAAGTGCCATTTCCTATTTGTAATTCCGGTTGAAAGTGGCTCCCGTATGGTATAGACTCATAATATATCCTGTTTGGCTCCATTAGACCTGCTCCAGTACCAACAGCTCCTAGGCATCCCTGTTTAACCCTTCTATGCCCAACACCATTTTAGGATACGTATTTTTTGGTAAGGTAGAGAGAAGTTGACAAGTAAAGTTATATTTTTGCATTGGTTTTAACTGTAGAACATTTGAAGAGTTAAATTATTTGCCAAGGCACTTTTATGGTAAAATTTTGAAGACAGAACTTTTGAGTTTTAGAGAAAAAGGTGGAAGCAACAGAATAAGAAGGAAACAAACTAGAGATCATGATGATTAAAGACAAGATAAAATGATTTATTTGGGAAACTTTGTTAGATGCTACTGGGATCAATTAAATAACTCTATCCAAAGTAGTTTAACCAGCTTCCTTTAAGAGGCTGTTTTCCTTTGATGGCTTTTGTACAGGAAACTGTACTCTCAAATGTAGAAACTTAGTTTTTTTTTAAAATTAAGCTATAATTTACTTACCGTAAAATTGACTCTTTTAAAGTATACTGTTCAGTGATCTTTCTTATATTCACAAGGTTGTGTAACCATCACCACTATGTAGCACATTTCATCACCCCCAAAAGAAACCCAGCACCCATTAGTAGTTACTCTCCATTCTCACCCCCGACTAGCCTCTGGCAACTACTAATATTTTCTAGCTCTGTGGATTTGCCTATTCTGGACACTTCATATAAACGGAACTATACAAGATGTAGTCTTTTGTGTCTGGCTTCTTTCACTGAGCATAATGTTTTTAAGGTTCATCCACATTGGAACATGTATCAGTACTTCATCCTTTTTTTATGGCTGAATTGGGAAACATGGTTCTGGATCAAAAATCAGGTGGGCAAAAGACATTCTGTTACTTTCTGCTGTGGAAAATTTTATAGAGTGAAATGAATGCTGTTAAGGGATAGGTCCTGAAGTCTGGTCACAGAGAAAGGCTGTGAGAACACTACTGTGATCATAGATGGGTTTGTTAACTTGATGCAGCAAAGGAGAGAGAATGGCAGGGGGCTGGTAGAACATCCAGCAAGGTCTTTTTGCAGAGTTTGGACTAGTGCTGAATGATTCTAAGGAGAGACTGGGGAAGAGGTGGCTGACATTGGACTGGGTGGCATCAGTGAAGCAGGGGCCAGTTAGTAATTGGGCATCTTGGCAATCTGCATTCAAAATGGGGGAGGCACAGAGACAGGCTGGGGAAGTCATTGGGAATAAAGCAAGATTCCCTTCACAAAAGGAGTGATTTTGCAACTCTGTTTTGGCCTTGGGGGAAATGTTGTCTGTTGGCTGTGTGGCTGGCCTTGCCTGCGTCTGTTAGAGACATCAGCAGAGCTAATTTTCACACTCTCGCATGAGAGGGATACACTCTGGTTCTGAGATTAAGGAGCAAGGAGATTTGGTGGAACTAGGCAAGTAAGACATACCCAAACTACTACATAAGACTGACTATTCACCCATTTTGGTGATATTCCTTAATATAAAATCTTAATGGTCTTCTAACAGAATAACTGAATTATCAGAAGATAAGGAGTGGGACTCCTCAACTCCCTCATATGATTAAGTACCCTACATTCATTGCCTGTGTTGTGATGGCTTTCATGCTAGGTATTTTGCATATATTTTCTATATTTCTTCTTGTAAGTTTTTTGTATGTATGTAAATTGTTGTTTACACAGTTTTAATTATTAAAATATACATTTTATATTCCAGTGAATACTCAAATGAGTTTTGCCAGAGGTTGGAATATGATCCTTGATCATTTCATACAACATGTTCTTGGATTTTGGTTTTTCTATTTTTTAAGTTTAAATATTAATGAATAATTAATTTTTTCTCATTCAGCAAAAAGTATGTGTGAATATGCCTGTGTTTGTAGATATCGTCATTTATTTACAAACTCGTTATAGTGAGCGCTAAGTACTAGGAATGAACAAGATATGGTCCTCACCCAAGAGATTTAACAGTGCTATTTAAGAGAATATTCTGTGATGATGACAATTTTCTGTGCTGTTCAATACAGTAGTCCTAGCCACATGTGCTTTCTAAAAAAATTTTTATTTTATTAGTTTCAAGTATACAGTACATTGGTTAGACATTTATATAGTTCACACATGTGCTCTTAATATGTTCCTCGTGGGACTGAAGAACTGAATTTTTATTTTTTATTTTTAAATAATTTAAATATTAATAGTGGCACATGAGGCTAATGGCTATCATGTTGGACAGCACAGCTCTAGAAGTTCACAAATAAGAGAAAGAAATATAAGCACTCACAATTCAGGGTGTGAGGTGTACCCTCATACAGGTCCCTGTAGAGTGCTCTGGAAGCCACTGGTGGTAGAGGTGACAAAGAAAACACCCAGAGGAGAGGAGATAGCAGGGAAGTGAGACTTTAAAACAAAATAAGAGGAGGAGAGGAGAAAGTTGAGAGGGTTAATTCCAGCCAAATGTCATAATGTGCAGAAGCACTGAGGTATTGAAAACATGGATGCAAGTTACAGAAAAGGTGTATGCTTTAGTAGGGTAAAAGTGTAGATTACTATAATATCACCACTATATGACATGGCTCTATGGTAAAGTTCCAATTGAATAGATTGAAAATAAATTTAATGTGGTTAGAATTTACTGTGAGGTATATATTGTTTGAAGAACTACCACATTTATCATTTAAAATACATACATAAATTGTCATGATTCACATTTGGTCAAACGTGGTAGAATTTTAATTGAGACCTATTTGACTTCAGAGATCAGTCTTTTCATCAATGACTCTACATCTCCTGATTTAAATTTTTCTCAGTTTGAAATTGTGATGGATTTTTTCTAGGTGTCATCTATGCTTTATTCTGAAAACTTATAGTCTTCTAATTGTTTTTTTTTTAAATCTTCTGATTTCATATAAAAAATGTTTTCTGGCTAAGAGTCTGATATTATAAGATAGTCTATTCTGTTAACTGAGCATTTCATGAACTCAGGTTTTTGAAAATAGCTGTAATGACAGTTTCCCTTCTTTTGTATATTTATGGCACTGGGAGCCTTTTTTATCAAAAGAAGTGGTTAGGGATTTAGTTAAATTAGTACAGTTTATTCATTCCCCGTTTGAATAGGCTTCTGTGACTATCATGCCCAGAAAATTCTTGCTTCTGTGTGGTGGGGAATGGCTTGTTATTTTAGCCTTTCCATCTCTTACATGAAGGTCATGACCCCAGGGTCTGACTTTTTCCTTTTTGCCCCTTCCTAAGAGCAAATCTTAGTGACTAGATAGAGGCTTTGCTTTTCTTAACTAAGACGAACTAGACTCTGTACCTATCTGGCAAGCATGATCAAGTCCTGAAAATACCCCTTCCTGGCTGAAAATGTACTTGTGCTCTGTGAAGATGTTTTATTGTTGTTTTTCTTTTCAGACTTGAAAGAACTCACTTGTTATTTGCCAAATTTCCCACAATTGTCCATCTCAGAGTCATAACAAGGTACTTCTAACATTTGTACATACTTGCCAGGCCTTGAGAGTATGAAGTATAATAAACAGCACCAACTTCAAGGGATGCACCCTCCACTGCTAGTGCGGGACTGTGAATCAGGGAGGGATGGGATAGGAAGTACTAGAAGTTCTGAGGATGTAGCCAATAGCTAAGATTGGAGACGTCTTCACAGAGGGAAGACTGGTATCAGGTCTTATAAGGAGGGCAGGACTTAGCAGCAGAGAAATGGCAGTATATGCATAGAACACTGCCTGGGCAGAAGTACAGGGAGAGGGAATAATGAAAGAATGCTTTGGCTGAAGTAGAAAATGCAACTTTGGCTACACATTAAAGTCCCCTAGGGAGCTTTAAAAAGAATTTCCCTAAAGATTCTTGTTGAATTGAGGTATAGCTTGGGTATCCAGACTTTTTAAATTTCATGTGATTTTAATGTACAGTCATGGTTGAGGACCATTGTAATAGGGTCTTCTTGCTCAGAATGTGGCCCTCAGACCAGCAGAGCCGGCCCCATCTGGAAGCTTGTTAGAAATGCTAAATCTCAAGAATCAGAATTTGCCTTTTACAAGCCTTCTAGTAGCCCGTATACTGCAGTAGAGAAAAAATGAGAACTATGGTTGAAGAGGGCAGATAACTTAACCAGTGTTTTTTAGCTCTGTGCTGGGCTAGGAATGAGTTACAAGTGAGTGGTGGTATTGCTTTCCTCTCAAGCCATTAGGGATGCTTTTTCTGTACTTCATGTCAACAAGGAGTCTCCTGGTTGTCTGTATGCTCCAAAAGTATTCTCATGTTTTTATGTACCTTGAGGGAAATACCAGTTAGAGTTGGATTGCACTGTCAGTAGCAGAGATCCCCTGAAGATTTTTGATCAGAGGGTGTTATATGTATCATGTTGTGGTCTAGGAAGATTGTCCTTACGGAGGCATCTAGAATGGACTGGATGAGGGGTGTTCTAGTGTCTTCAAGACATGTTAGAGGACAGTGGCAGGAATTCATACATAAGGTGAAAGAGAACAAGAGTAAAGAGCATGGTCATACTTAAGGATCCCACACTCCCCAAATCTTCAGAGCAGAGCTTAGAAGGAATTACAGGAGATTCCTTTGTACCTTTTTGAAGATACCTTGTTACTTTTCATTTTGTTTTAGTTTATCTTTGTGTGGTATTCTTTCAAAGAGCCAGAAAAGGTTCTGATGATTAAAATCAACTTGGCATAAATAAGGTCATAAACATTCAGCACTCACTCTGCAGGATCTCCTAGTTCTTGGTGGGTGGGATCATCTAATTTGAGGGTTATTAGTGATTTCAAAGCAAAAAGGAAAACAATGATGGTCATCATTTGGTGAATAGGCAGTCAGGGAGAATTTCAGGAAGCAGAGAGGTTAAAAGTCCAAGTATGAAAGGCTTGCTGTTGTGGAAGACTCAGAACAATACATTCTGGTTGGGACAGCACTGATAGAGGAACCTGTATATTCTGGAAGATGATTTTGTTTTGAAAAAAATTGAAATTATTGGGATGCTAAATTGCTTATACTTCAAGGCCAAGATTAAGTGGTCTGCATCCATGAATTCTTCCTTTGTCATTTCAATTCAATTTGTTCTCTTCCTTTGTCATCCCAATTCAGTTTGTTCTCTCTCTATTTCTCAAAATTTTCTTTAATGAGTCAGCAAGTATTTTTTTAGTCCTAACATTTGAAAACTACTGTGGTGTATAGTTATTTTCTAATAACTCATTTAAGGTTTATTTTATTTTTCTTATTAATGAGTGCTCTATCTTCCTAAATAAAATATAGGCTCCTAGAGGACATAGACCACATCTAATTCTTCTCTGTCTCCCCTGGGAATTTGTGACTTTATAAAATAGCTGTTTTCAGGAGTGCTCATAATTGAATGAAAACAATTAAAAATAATTTGCCGTATACTTTTTTGTCTTCCAAGTTTGTTGATGTTTCTTCTAGGAAAAAAAAATGGAGGGGCCAAGGAGAGAGTCTTCAAAATTAATAGTAAAAAATATAGTGTGTAGTTTAAACTACATTCTGTAGTTTAAAATTAAGCCAAAATAATACTATCAGATAAATATTAGAATATTTTTGTGTTTTCAGTGATTAATTATAAAGGAGGAGGTTTTTTTTTTAAAAAAAATGATAGAAGTATAATTTCTGTTTTCCTAATCTTTTTATATGGTATCCATTTTCCTTAGTTGCTTTTCTCATCTTGCCATTTGGGTTTCTTTTTCCTTTTTCTTTCTGTTTGGAAGTGATACCATTTGTTTTAGAAAGGTAACTCCTGGCCATGTTTGCAGTCAAGAGTGTCACCAGTCATCTATCTGGATGTGTGTGACCCACTAACATGTTTGAACTGTTTGTATTTTATGGGAAATTTATAGAACTTAAATGCTTTAACAATTTTACTTAGTTTCATGATATGCTATTTTCATGCCTTTTCTTAAAGTTAGAAAAACTAGAGTTTGCCCAAATTCAAAAGGCATATTTATATTTTGAAACTTGGGACACTGAAAAATGGTCAGTGTCACCTAACTTTGGGGTTTGGGGAGGAAGGGGGAATTATTTTGATTATACAGTCTGTTGTGATATTCGACATGGTAAAAGAAGTGTGTATTACATATAGAAAACCAGCTAGAGTTTGATCAGAAAGAGTGAAATTTCTTTGCCAAGAATTAATTTTTTTTAAATTCTAAAATGGGGAAAACCTTTTGAAAGAATTTCTTAATGAATCAATCAGTAGTTTGTATTCTTAAAGAATTTTTTATGGTGTAATAATGAACTTTTATAACAGAACAAAAATAACCCATTTCCTTACATTAGCCTCTGTACCTACAGAGGTCATAAAACTTGTTAATGCAGATGAGGCTGCCGTCTGTTGTGTGATGCTAATAGGAAATGGATCATTGCAGTTTATGAGGCACTTAGCCATTTTGGTTCATGATAAATGACTGACTTCAAGTGACATTCTTTCACTGATTTCCCACTATTCATCACCTGAAAGAATGGAACCCAAACATGAAGTTGATTTTGAAGTTGTCAAGAGTTTCACTGTGATGTAAATCCATCATAAGCCAATGTTTTAATTGATTTAGGAAGAAATTGTCTCAATGAAAACACTCAAATGTTTTATTTTCCCATTTTCTTTTGTTAAAAAGCCAGTTTGTAACTATTTTATCCTGCTCTAACTTATGTTGCCTCTTCCTTTTCCCTTCCCCATCTCCAAACATTCTCCTGTTTTAAAAAGCCCTTAGATTTTATCTTTACAGATGCTTTGATGTAATTACATTGTTTTGTTCTATAAAATCAGCCCAAAATAAGTAGAAAGAGTGGAACATGTTTTCAACTGGTATGTCTACCCACATGCCAGTCATTATATAAAACCAGTATGGAAAACTTTCACTGCTATGTTCCTGGTATTATCTTATTTTTCGTCCTTTCTCAACATCTCCTTGAAATTCTACCTCCTAGCAACCCCCTACCAACTGGAACACATAGCACTCCTGAGCAAGGAGGAAGAAGGCTGTCTGTCTGAATAAAGTCTCATTCATTTACAATTAGCCTCCTACTCTTAGAAAAGGATTTATTTTCAGGAAGGCGTTGCTGGCATTGTAAGGGTTACACAAGATCTAGCCATACCTAATGTATGCCTAAAGGAAGTTTGAGTCTTTCCTGTATCGTCTCCACATTTGGAATGTAAAGCCTGTGTTTAATTCAGTATACATGATGCTCTCCATTTTGCTGGAATTTGATACTTGCAAAAGACAATGTAAATTTTCTTTCAGATTGTCTTAGCATCATTAGTGTAACTGAGATGATTTGCCACTTATTTCATTGGTTCTTAAAGGAATTTTGACCTCCCTTATCTACCTGCATTGTTGGAGTGAGGGTAATAGGAAGAATCCTTGGCTTTACTTGAGGGTGTTGGTATCCTGGAAGGGAATCCTACAAAACTCCCTCCCAGAGGCTTTCCTTTGACAGAATCTTTTAGTCCCTAGCCGATTGCCCTGAGAGACCACTGTCCCTTTTAGCAAATGGTATCTGTGATATCATTGGAAAGAACAAAACCTGTTTTTTAAAAAATGTGTTAAATGAGGAATCACTGATTTTGAATATTAATTTAGCTTGGTGCAAACTAATTACCAATCTTTAAAATGACCAATTCTAATATGGTACATTAATCTATTAAGACCATTGAAACATATCCATAATTTAATTTTTGGTCTCCTTTTGCATTGGTGGCATGGAAACTGGGGCTGGGAAGAGGATGCTAAAGGGAGGGGAACAGAGCAAGGGGGAGCTAAGCAGAGGAAACTGGAAAAAGAGAGGCTGAGAGGATAGATGCCCTGGAAGACCATAAACTTTTGACAACATTTGCCACTTTTTGACTCTGGCATAGTAAAGTGAACGTTTTTACTTTCTTCTTTTTTTCTTTTTCTTTTAACCCTCTCTCTTCCATATGTGGGAATAAATAACTTGATACTAAGGAACAGCAGACTAAGATCTAACATGCACCGTTTTTCTGAGAGGAGGAGATAGATGATTGAAAGAAATATATCTCACTCCCCAAAGGATGTCATAAAGAATGAATTGTATTATGCTTTTTCAAAGAAGGTGGGAGTTCTGTATTCAGAGGTGTTTAACGGTCACTTTCAATCTAGTTGCCACGCCTTTTGAATGCAACATGTTCTTAAAGTCTAGATCTTCACATGGATACCTCTTGGATAAAACTTGAAGTGTGCATACATTCACTGCATTCTCACCCCCTGGCTGCAGTTACTGTCATCTATCAGACTTCACAGGAACCACTAGATAATTCCCCAGAATTAAACTACAAGTAGAAGGAGAAGTTCCCAAATGGGAAACTATTTTCTGGGAGGTTTTTTTTTTTTTTTTCTGAAATTTATTGGAAATAAATTCTTAGAAGACCTAAACCATTAAGCATAAATATAACATTTTGGGGGACTTTAAAATTAGTTTTTAAATTCTCACTAAAGAATAGGTTAGCTGTTAATGATTTTCTGTCTTCATTTACTAATTCAAAGGTGTGATGTTAGTTTTACCCTGTAGGCTGTTACTTTGCTTCTTTGCACTTCAAAAAGATCTAAGATCACTGATTATGACTTTGCCACTTCCTGTCCTATTGTCCTTACAAAGGGGTTTTGTGGGTTTAGACCTTACTGTAAAGACATTAGCCCAAGTAAAAATTCTTGATATTTGCATGTCTATTAAATTCAACCTGTTTGCTTTTCATTTGAACCTATTTAATTGTATAAGGTAATACTTGCTGGGACTTCAGAGTTCCTCTTTTGGCAGCTGAAATGCCTTTTGCCTCCCTTTTTTTTCCCCAGGAACTGATGACTCATGTAGTTGAGTAAAAGAGCAGTCAACCAGGAGCCCAGAATGTGTTGGGGAACACAGCAGAAGGTGTTTGTATTTCTATGAAGATTTCTATGAAATTCTGTTGACCTACAACAGCCCCACATCCCACCCAAAGGCATTATTAACACTTTTTAGTCATTTGCTTCTCATAGAATTTACTCTTCTTTTGATGTAGCAGTACTGACAGATCTTTCCTGCAGTTGTCAAGCCTCTTCTGTGAGTCACTGCTGTGTTCATGCTTGAGCTAACAAACTGATGCATCTGGTTCTGAATTAGTGGAGTATTTCACATATTCATTAGCTAAACCTGTATTATTATTTTCCTGATTGTGGTAATACTCAGCCTACAGGTAATTGTCAGTTGTATGGTTTTTGGTGGAGGAATACTGGAGCTAAGTTGGTAGGAGCATCAAGCAAACAAATATAAGATATTTCAGTTTTTGTTTTTATGATTACTACTTCACATTGTCCTGTTTTTTTTTTTTAGCACTTCAATACATGAGACACAATAGCCTACAGAGTAAATTTAAAGACACAGTCTCAACCTCTCTTGAACATATTTTCTAATAATATTTTCCATTTGGATTTTTTAAAAGTATATCTGACCTTTCCCTAGAACTCCAGATACATACATACAATTGTGTTCTTTATCTCTATCTGGATATCTAATAGTTATCTCAAATATACCATGTATAAAATGCAATTCTTGATTCCCCCACGTATCCACTCAACCTACCTCATACCTGCTTTTCTCCAT
This sequence comes from Macroglossus sobrinus, assembly GCA_004027375.1. Classification (NCBI taxonomy): domain Eukaryota; kingdom Metazoa; phylum Chordata; class Mammalia; order Chiroptera; family Pteropodidae; genus Macroglossus; species Macroglossus sobrinus. Next base: position 247,931 of record PVKZ01001197.1, on the reverse strand, counting down.
TTCTTCTCCCTTTTAATTAATAATACCTACTTGCTTAAAGGAAAAACCTAGAAGTTTTTGTTCTTTCCTTGAACACATCCCCCATTCAGTCTGTCAGCAGGCCTATCTCCAGAAGAGGTCCCCAGTCTGTCCACTTCTTCCTACATCCATTTTTCCACTATTGTTCCAGCCACTAACTTCTCCCACTGGAATGACTACAGTGATCTTCTCCCTCCTACAGTGGCTTCTCCATTTACAGCAAGAGTGATCCTTTAAAGTAGAGGTCAGATTCTCTCCATCTCAAAACCCTGTGGCAACTTCCCATCACACTCAAAACAAAATCCTAATTCCTTGCTCTACAAGGCCCTGCATGGCCTGGTATCTGGCTAGCTCTCCTGTCTTTATCTCCTATCATTTTCCTGTCATCTTACTTTCCTCAAGCATCCCTAGCTTGTCTCACCTCAGGGCTTTTATATTAGCTCTTCTCTGTCCTGAAATGCTCTTTCTCCAGATCTTCATGGGTTGACTTCTTCTTAAAATGTCAACTCTTCAAGCCTTACCTAAAATGTCAACTACTCAGGACAGCCCTCTCTGAATATCTCATCTGAATTATGGCTCTCCCTCCCCTGTCACTCTTCATCTCATTACCTCTTTTATTTTATTCCATTGTCTTTATAAACTGTTTATTTATATACCTATTTATTTTAATTCACCATCTCCCCTAGAATGCAGACTCCATGAGAGCACCCTGTCTATCTTGTTTACTGATGTAATCCCAGTTACTGTAACATTGTCTGGTATGTGCAGTAGGTGCTCGCTAAACATTCATGGTTGAATTAGTTAATAAGAATATTTGGGTCATAAAGACCATAAACTATTGAATCATATAGATAACATTTTAATGAGAACATTTCTGCCAAATTTTCATGACAATTAAATGGCCCAAAAGAAAGGAAATGGACCTTTCTCTACTGGTTATTCTATTAATTTGTGACAAGGCAAAAGAGATTGGCAATCATAGTCGGTCAATTTCTGTTCTTACAGTATCTGTGCTTATAAACTGGTCATCATTTATCTGTTGTGCCTATCTTTTATTTGTAACTTATTGTGATATTATACACTTGAACAACAGTACAAAGTGTATTCCTTGCAGATAAGAGTCTGATATTGTGGTAGGTACTCATTATGATGCAAACAGCTTGCACTGAACAGGCAGTAAACATGCACATCTCTCAAAGAAAACATCAAATTGAGACTGAGTGTGGTAAACAGCAGTTAATTTAACTGTAAAGATTCTGAATACATAATGGCTTTCCAGGAATTGGTGACTGTATAGGTAACGAATACTTACATACTTATTTTATGACTGTAAATCTCTGTAGATCAAGTATACTGAGTTGGATGTATGCCTATGATTAAGATGGAAAACAGGAGAAAACTAAAAGATCTTTTTTCTTTGCTGTAGTTTAATAATAAATGTCCATAGACAATAGGCCATAGACTCCCCCAAATTAAAAGATATAAAGATGTTTTACTTTTGGTTATTTTGCTTCTGAAGCCATATCAGAATTATTCGTAGCCTCTTCCTCCTGGTATTCCATTGTGTTATTTTCTGTCATTTGATGGGTAATATTTTTCTTTTCCCTTTCTTAAGAATATTTAATGTAATAAAGTAGTAGCTTTCAAATTTAAGAGCTTTTCTCACTTACGTTCTTGATAATTTTCCCAGTCTTCAACTGTCTGTGTTCTAGCGCATGGTTGTAATTTTTCCCTTAGGAGTTTTGGACACCTGTCCTTACACTGGCAAACTCTCAAATACTGTGATCTGCAATATTCTCTAACAATAGAGAATATTAGTTATATGCAGCAGCATATTAATCCTTTGATCAATTTCCCTGATGGGAAAAACCACCTGCTTCACCTGTAGCCAGCAGTCGGGAGTTGGTTTATTTGTGGTTGACCTTCAGGTTTGGCAGCATTAAGGTTCACAGTTTCTCCGTTATTTCAATTTAATTTTCCTTTTAATTGGGATTTGATTTTGGGCCTGGGTGAATCCTCTTTTTAAATTAGCATGGTAATCCTAATACTCAGATTTTAATCAATACAGAATGAGTTTAAAAGTATTCTTTCTCATTAGACCATAAATAAATCGGTCATGAATTGGCCTCTTAAAGATATCCAAACATAACCAGTTCAGGGATAGTGATCACCTATTGTTAAGGATGTCTTCCTTTCACCCCTTCTGATCCACTCTTCTCTCCTCTCTATCCTCTCTCTGTCCACCTTGGAGGACTGCACAAGAGCTCCTGTGCCCTCTGACTTCTGCCAATGGCAGAGTCCCAGCAGGAGATCCAAGGGAGTGATGAGGGTGAGGTCACGCTAATTATTCTCCTGGCTCCCTCCTTGTAGGGTTGCCTTGGGCTGCCTGTGCCCCTCGACCTAAGGTCATGGCGTTTCACTTATAAGACTTTCTCTTTTTGGGTTTCCTTCCTCTCATCTCGTCTCCTTTAGGAATGGTAACTGCTGCTGCCACCAATCTCAAAGTATAGCAGTATCCTTGTAGTTCCCCTACACTGTGTTCATATCTTTACAAACAGTCCTTTTTAGATAAATCTCCACAAATTATCCTAATTTGAATGTATCATCTGTTTCCTGTTGGAATTCTTTCTGGTACAGATGTTATCATTTCTTGAATTTTGGGTGTTATCAATTATTTTTTGACAAAGTATAGGTAATCAACTGGATAGGCAATGGAACAGGCACAAAATAAAAGAAGTTACTGCCTTCTGGAGGACCTATCATGTGAGATAGACAAGCTTCTCTTTTACCTTATTCAGTAGTTAATCAATATTTATTGAATAGCTGCTGTAAAACAGACATGGTATATGGATCTCAGGTGAATATTAAGGGGAGCACTATTTGATCCCTGCCATTATATATTTTTATTTTAACTGTATATTTACAGAACATTCCAGCTGTTCAGATAATTATAATTCATAATTCTGGAATAAGCAAAGATGAAGTCCCTCTATCCCAGCCTCACACAATTGCCAGCATTAAACGATGGATTAATTAAGAGTATCTCCTGCACCACCACCACCACCATCATCATCATCATCAGTCCATAGGGAGCTGCTCATGTGCATGGACTTTGCTTTATTCATCTTTAGAGTGTTAGAACCATATAGTGCCTTCTGGAGCCTGCAGGAGACTTTCATTTTGTGATTTGTTTTGTTGGGTAATACCACTAGTTTTGTAAACTTCTCTGCTACTCAGTTCCAAAAGCTCTGTCACCATTCTTTGTGGTTCTGGACTGAGTAGGGAGGTATCAGCCTGATTTCTGTGTCCCTACAGCCCAGGATGCTGTAGACCCTCAATAGTCCTCAGTAATCTACTGCCTTGGGAGCTTGATACAAAAGCAGAAAATCACCAGCCTGTCTGGTTATGCCTGATGCCTGGTCCTGGCATGTTCTGTTCTTAGTTCCCAGCTCATGGTTCTATACAGTGACCTCTGTACATGACTCCTGAGCTTGTAATAGGGCCCTTTTTGTGCTTTCATCTCTCTGAATAGGAATCTTGTAGAGTGTCAAGGATATCTTTATGGACGGATAGAAGATTTCAGTTGAGAACAAATCTTTATGTTAACATTCAGTAAAACATATTTAATGGGTATCCTTCAGGAGAAGGGACCTTTGGTTAAATAGATTTGGGCAATTGTCTTCAAAAGTTTCTTCACTATAGGATATGATATCTCTTAGGATTGGTGGCTACATTTGAGGAAAATCTGCTTTACATAGTTGAGTCATAGTTACTAGAACCTCAGGCTATAGTAACTTCCCTACATCACTCTCAATGTTTGCTAACCCTGAAGAGCTGTTAAAGTCTGAAGACACAGAATTAGACAGGTCAAGAAAGATGTGACACTCTCTACCCTATGCTAGGGGGAGAAATATGTGTGAGTGACCCTGGCCTGTTAGGAAGGCCTCCTGGTTATCTTTAACATGGTTATGTGATGATGTTTTGGCAGCCTTGCACTTCATGCTCCTAATGGAAGACATCATCCATCTATACAACTGCCAAAAGTCTCTGTGATATTTTCAAAGGATGTGGCTGGGGCATCGTATCTTCTGATGACCCTGTTTGAATGTTTCAAGTGCTGTGGGAGCAGCCAGAAGAAAATTCTTTGCACCTTACTGAAAGACTGAGACTTGTTATTTAAAAGTTGTAATAAACTGCACAAGAGTTTTTGTAGAAAGTTTACTTTTACTCTCTGGCCTCCTTTTCTTATCTTATCTTCTGCTGCAACTTTATGTCAACTCCTGCTCTAAGATTATCTCCACTCTTTTTTTTCTTGACTTATCTTACCCCTTCTCTATGGATGAGCAAAACATAATCTATAGCTGAATGATTTCATCTAAACCAGAGTCTGGGAACATCTGGACATTGTTGGTTGTAACAATAGGGACCATTGGCATCAATGGGTAGAGGATAGGGATACTGCTACACATTCTACAATATACAAGATGGCCCCTGCTCTGCCCACAATTAAGACTGATCTAGCCCCAAATCTCAGTTGTTCTAAGGCTGAAAAAATCATATATATATATATATATATATATATATATATATATATATATATATATATATATATATATAT
>PVKZ01001197.1:182524-243195 GCA_004027375.1 Macroglossus sobrinus | reverse complement strand
TACACTATAGTTAGAGGCTACCATACTAGACAGTACAAATCTAGACCACAGGTCTGCTGAACTTTGGCTGACAAACAATAGGCAGAAACAGTTGATACCTGAGAGGGGAAGGATCAGTGAGGGAATTTAGAGGAAGGTGCAAGGGGAGTGCTGATAAAGAAGCCATGAGACTGAAGACAGTGTTGGTTTCCTATGACAAAGAGAGAATGTTTGGAAAGGCCTCATCATCTAGAAGTTAATATGAGGCAGGGCTCAGAAAGCCATGTGTTGCCTTGTATTGAAGATGAAATCCTATATTTATTTCAGGGTGGACAGAGAGTTGGTTAAATTGTCCAGGAGGAAGAAAAAGCTTAAGTTAGTATACTAAAAGGAATGAATGTGGAGGAAAGAGATGACAGTGGATAAAGTGATGGGGAGAGTAGATAAAAAAATATGGAAAGAGAAGGTGACTTAAGATGGGAGGAGGGCTGGAAGAAGAATATGGCCAAGATAGGTGAAAGACATGTTTCATGGAGGAAAATTAGATTTTTCTTCCTTCTCCTCCTCTTCCACCTCTTCCTTCTCCCCTTCTTCCACCTCTTTCTCCTCCCCCTCTCCCTCCTTTTTCTTTATTTAGATTTTTTGTCTGCATCCATGAGTATGATTCAGAGTCCCAGCAGGAAATACATGACATACTTGAATTGGAATGGTTTGAGGAGTTCATAAAGTGACTGTTTACAAAGGTATAGGCACAAGGTCCAATGGCACAGGGGTGGTGTGGGACCTCAGGACTGAATAATGAGGTGTGCTAACTTCCCCTAGGCCCATGGTGCTAGGGAGTGGGCCACTACTGGGACCCTGCCCCATGGAGGACTGAAGACAGGGCTGCCTGGCAGGAGTTGTAACCTCTGGTGATGGATTCAGACATTTATAGATCTGGCTGGTAGGAAAATACTCTGACTTCACTCTCCCACTTCCTTCTTACAGTCTTCCTCCCTTCAGGGCTGCCCTAGGCCAACCCCAACCAGAAGCTAGAGCACAGGTAACCTCAGTAGAAGTGGTACATACAGCTCAGTCTCCCAGCACAGAGCAGCACAGAGAAGGGTATAGATGGGATCAAAGGGAAGCAGGAGATATCCAGTATACCTGGCATACTATTTTTTCTTTCAACCTGTTTTTCTTCTTTCTGTCCATGCATGTATCTTTTTTTTCCCCACTGTTACTCAGCCTTCTCTGTCCTTCTCAGCCCCAGTCTGTCCTTTCTATCTAGGATGAGTTTAACTCCAGCAAGTGCATGTGCAGTATTGGTGTTATAACTCATCGGGATGATTTCTCAGTATCTCTACTTTGCCTGCCTAGCAGCAGAGACAAGCTCTTTCACATTTCAAAGGCCTTGCCTCTAAAGCCTGTCCTGAGGTCAGTTTTCTGTGCTGGTCAGCTCTGCACCTGTAACCAGTGATGGAGTGAATGACAGATGACCGCACAACAGTCTACAAAACTTTCTAAGGGTGTTATGTAATATTTACCTACTAGTAGATGACATTAGAAGTCATAAGGGCATTAAAAGGTAGTGATTTTCAAATTGCTTAGAACTTGAAATTCCTGACACAGTGGCAGAATTTAATCACCTAGGGCAGAAGTAAGAAGGCCAAAACTAGTTTGGAAACAGAGATACAAATGATGCTTCAGAGATGGAATGTATAGGCCTGGACACCTAATTAGACTTGGGATAAATGGAGAAGAAGTGAAAAGTAAAGATCATTTCAGTAATCCAAATTTAAATAATTAAAATAACAGTGATATCATTAATTAAGAAAAGACAACAAAATGAGTAGCAGATTTACTTGGGAAGTTGAAGAGTTATGCCTAGGGCATGTTAAGCTTGAAGTAGTGGCAGGACAGTCCATGGAGATGTCATAGAAGCAATTAATGATGTATGTCTGGAGCTCAAGAGAGCAGCTGAAGTAAGAGAAACAAAGAAGTGTTTAGGATATAGAAACGGGTGAGATCCCCAAAGGAGATAGGAATAGAGGTTTCTCAAACTTAAGATCATCATAAGAATCACCCTGGATATTAACAAGTTGACTATCTCCTCCAGAGACTTGTGATTCAGTAGGTTTGGCACAATCCAATTGTCCTAGGAATATTCATTTTTAATAAGCACTCCAAGTGATTCTGATATACTTTGAGAAGCACTATATTTTAAGAGAAGTTTTACAGACTAAAGTAGAAGACTGGTGTTTTATCAGGTTAGAAGGAAAATGAGAGGAGTGAAAAATAAAGATAAGATGAGTAGAAAGGGATCCTGTGTTGTGCCACTTTAGCCAAACCAAGGGAAGGCAGAGTGAGGAGGTAAAGAGGTGGGTGGGGGCGTGGAAGCAGTATCAAGAATGTAGCAGTTAACAGTATTAAATGCTGTAGGGCAGATGTTCTCAACTTTTTTTGGTCTTATGTGCTTAAAAGTTATTGAGGATCCCAAGGAATTTTTAAGTGAGTTATATCCAGTAGTGTTCTGGTAGAGTAGTTGTCCAAAAAAAAGCATTTACCTATTTCCATGGTGTAAACTCATGGACTATTTCAAGCTATGCACAGCTCTCTTGCAAACTGATAGGAGCCAACTATAACACATCAGTGTATATCTATTGATATTTACCACAAAGAGATTTAAATCTAAGATTTAAAAATACTTATTTTATTAAAAATAATTATTCATTACACATTAACATAAATAACATATTTTTATTAAAACAATTCTAAAACAAGAAATTTAATGATAACATTATTGTTTTACATTTTTTACAAGTCCTTTTAATGTCTGGCTTAATAGAAAACAACTGGGTTCTCATATCGATTTCTGTATTTAATCTGTTGTAATGTAACATGTCATGTAGACTTTGGAAAACTCTATATTCATGAGAGAATAAGTTAAAGAGATAAATTCCATTTCAGTATTATTATGAAAACAGTTTTGACCTTACAGATGCCCTGAAAGGGTCTCAGCGACCCCCAGGAGTCCTTATGCCATTTTTTAAGAATTACTGCTAAATAGGAGTGAGCCCCCAAATTTTATTGGTTACATATACTATTAAGATTATAATATTATTCTATTCTAAAGGATATGTTATATATGTATAATAGAAAATATATTTTATTTTATAAGATAGGCTATTCTGTACTGTATTAGATATGTTGTATACATTATAAAAAGTATATAAAACAAAAAAATTTAAGGTTAAAATTAAAAATATTAATAAAAGTTAAAAGTTATTTCTTCCTGCACCTCAAGTAGTGTCTTGCATAGGACACATCTTGTTAGAGACCCTTTGTTGTAGAGGATGAAGATGAACATAAGGCCTTTGAGTTTAGTGAGTTGTGGGACTGTGTTGTCAAACTTTGAGAAAGCAGTATCCATAAAGCGGTGAGTATCTAAGTAACATATACAAAGAGTGAAGGGAGTGATGGAGAGTGAGGAAGTTGAGACAAACTGCTGTAAAACATAGTAAGGGACAGGACAGTGATTGATTTTCTTGGCCAGACAAGGGCTACATTTTGAAGTCCTTGGAAAAGAATTTAAAGAAGCCAATTATCAAGTTATCTACAAAGTCCTTGGTAGATACTTTAGAGATGTTCTAAGAGCTGTGTTTTTATAACAGAGTTGGACAATACAAATAGTTAAGTTACATGGAGCTTTGTTTATTCCAAGTAGGTCAGAACGAGTCATTCTAATGGTTTTGAATTGACATAAACAGGTAGGACTGAATCTATTTTTGCAGATAGGTACTCCTCTTTGCAAATTAACAATTTTTCACAAGTAAGCTATTGAAGATAATCTTTGGCAAAATGATAAATTACACCCAAAGTGGCACCCACCCACCTTTTTGCTAAATATTTCTTTCCCTCTTCCAGGCACATGTGCTGCTTAACATGGGAACTTTATTTATTCTGAAGACATTATGCTGAGCTAAATACATCCAGATCCCCAGAGAGGGCTCATAACTGATGTTATCATAACTGATAACATGTGAGTATGTTAAGCATGCAGAGGCATATGCATTTTTGCTGGCCATTCTCAATGGGAGAAAAGATTTCAGTAGCGCAAATCCATAGACACAGACTCTCCTCTCTTTTACTGCAGTGACATAGGATAGCCATACCAGTGGTGATCCAAGACAATGGGGCATTTAAGACATTTGCTTTTGATTTATATTTTTCTAATGTAATTATATAACAGACTAATTGTGCCAACAAAAAGTGAGAAAGTACCTAGGTTGTAAATAATTTCTCCTTCCTTTTATCTTTCCACTAGAATACCAAAAAAAAAAACAAAAACAAAAAACAAAAAAAAACAAAACAAAAAAAAACCAAAACCAACCAACCAAACAAAAAACTATGTCCCTCAAACTTGGATCCAAACCACATTTCTTAGAATCCTCTGAAATACTTGGCTCAGGTTTATATCTTCTCCCAAAGTCAAATTATTCTGCTATTACCCCATCTTTATGGAGAGTGAAACAGTAGCAATGGCTTCTTTGATTTTTCTCTTTCCTCACTATATATATACTGGCTCTTTCTCGTAAATAGGAATTTTAATTTTTTATGTCAACAAAATAACCATTTATCAATCTCTTGCTCATCCTGGTGTCAAGAAGTGGGCAATTCTTTGACTGTCTTAAGCAGAAACGTCAAGGGGATTTCTGCAAGAGGAATTACTTGGTACCTAGTAATTGTTTAAATTGTTTGTTTTGCCTATTTGCCTGCCCTTCCTGTGTCTGCTATCAGTGATTTTCTACCAAGATGGCCTAATCATTGTGGTTCAAACTCCAGGTTGCTATGGTGAAGTTGCTTCTACACTCTGCCACACTTTCTTTATAACACTTGCTCTTTATACAACTTATTATTAGAATCTAAGAGGTGATGGAAGATGGTCTAGGAAGATTGGAATGATCCCATTGGCTTTGTGAAAGCTTGACCACACACACTTGGAAAACCAGTAAACTTTTTATGGCTAGAAGTAATGCATTATTCTTTTGTGAACCTGGAACAAGAATAACTTGACACATCATAGACACATTTATCAACTCATTGAGGCCAAAAATGATGAATTATTCTTCCATGAACTCTCAGCACCTGGTACAAAGTCTTCTTGACATATAGTAGGCACTTGTTTATTAAATGAAAAAGATATCAGCAGCTTGATCAAAATGTCAGCAGAAACACCAAAAATGCCAAGCCTACTGAGGCGAGGGCACCTGATTTGTGAAATGGGGAAGAACTTATTATAGATTTATGACTACTTGGTATTCTCTAATTTCCTATTTCATGGTTTATATTCTGTGATAATTTTAGATCAGGGTTGAAAATAGATCAGGATCAAACTTTTTCGCTAAAGGGCCAACTAGTAAATATTTTAGATGTTGTATGCCAGCTACATATGGTCTCTGTGACAATTACTCAACCATGCTATTGTAGTATGAAAGCAGGTGTACACAATATTGAAATGAATGAGCATGGCTATCTTCTAGTGAAACTTTTTTTTACAAAAACAGTCTGCAGGCTGTATTTGGCCCAAGGGCCAAGGTTTGCCCATTTCAGATTTTAGGGATTGAAATTTAATGGACTTCTAAAGCATATCAAAAGATACTTTATGAATTTTAAGTAGACTTATTGTGGTGATCATTTTATAGTATGTATAAATATTGAGTCATTATGTTATACACCTAAAACTAATGTTATATATCAATTGTACCTCAATTTTTTAAAAAAAGGTATATTGTGAGTTAGCTTTCTATCTTGAAACAAAATGACCATATATAAAAGCCTTTAAAAATAGACATGGCCTCTGTAACCAGTAATGTAGGTCAGTGGATTTGGCATGTAGGTAGAGTGTAGAGAGGTAGAGGTTGTGTTCAGTAAGATCTCCCTTTAATTATTAATTAAAGAGTTTGGTTATTAAGAATTTATACCCTTTGGCCCAGTAATTTTTCTTCTCGGAGTATATAATAAAAAGTAATCATTAATGAAGGCAAATATTTATATACTAATGTTTGACATATATAATTTTAAATAATGACTTAGGAATCATTTATATGTTCAACATTACAGTCACAAGAATGGTTAAGTATATTCTATATATATCCACGTGGAAAAATATATTCATTGTCAGTCTCCCACCACAACATTTTTGGATCCCAGGGCATGAGGACAAATGGAGGCTCACATAACATGTCTAATTATTTAAAAATTGTAAATAAAACTACTAAACTGTTAGAGTACATTTCACCAACTTACTTTGGCAAGTTATACCTTCTAAATGATCGGGAAGGCCAGGTTTAAATTTAGAGTTCTCAGACTTTGGGATTTCATGCTGGAATGTGGTGGTATGGAGAGAGTAGCCCCCTCCTCCCCACAGCTCTATTTCAGTCCCATACCAAGAGGAGCCTTCCACATACTTGTGAGGACATCAAACCCTCATGTTCAAAGTCCACCAAGACTCTCGGACCACGTGGCCATCCTTGGGCTGCACAGTCAGCCCTCGGGGATGGTTCTTGGAAAGAAATCTAAGCAGGGCCTTTTGATCATAGGATTTCAGGATTCCAAGTACCTTGAGAATGGTCTAGAAGGATGACAGAGACTCTGTGTGGATACATCCTCCATTCCTGTAGAACCTTTCTCTTGTGGAAAGGCATATAGTAGGAGGTGGGCCAGAGAAAAACTGTGAAATTCTGAGTCCTTGGCCAGGATGCCTGTTTAAGGGCAGTATTGCCCATTACAATGTCTAATAACAGGTTTTAAGAATATGAGAAATGTTTTAATGAGATTTTATGTAAAAGAGGTTTAATAGTGAAAATGCAGACTGATCTCAATTATGTGAAGAAAATGTGTACAAGAAGAACTGGAAGAGAAAAAGCAGAAATAGAAGGAAACGTAATTGTCTGAGTGCTGAGATTAGAATGATTTTTTTTAAGTACTTGAACTTTTTTTCTACTTGCCATGTTTCCCACAATAAGCATGTATTACATTGATAATCAGGAGAAAAATAACATAAAACACCTCCTAAAATTTTGACCAAGAGTATTATTAAATGTAGCATTGTACTACAATAATTAATTTTCTTTATCATAGTTTTCAGGAGGTTGGAAAAGGTCATTTTTTACTCTCCTTTTGATCTTTAAAATAGCATTTACTGCCTTATGATGAAAGTCTTAACAATGAAAGACATGTTAAAAATGTGTAGAGGAAGGCAGTGTGGAGCAATGAGGGCAGATCTTGGTTTAGATCTCATCTTGACTGTTTATAGCTGTACAACACTGGGTAAATCTTTCAGCTTCTATGAACTTCATTTTTTTTTGTTTTTTTTGTTTGTTTTTTTTTTTTTTTAATGAGAATAATAATAGCTACCTCATAAGATGCTTGGGGGGAGTCATGGTAACAGCATACTTGTGCAGTAGGCCATCAGCGTTCTTTCCTATCTCTACCAGTCCCTCCCCATTCTATGACTTGTATGCTAGTAATAGAGCAGAGATAGAAATGCTCTGTCTTTCAAGATGTTTGCACATTAATGGAAAAGAGAACATGTAAAGCATATAATAATCAGCAGAGAAGAATATTCAAACAGAATCTATGTGTGTGTAAACAGTGAAAGAAAGATAGTTGTATTTGTGGTTTGGAGACCATTGGCAATTCATTTTTTCTTAGTCTGGTGAGAGTTTCATCCAAATAAATGATGTTTAATTATATACATTAAAATATCTCAAACCAAAACATTAAAATAACTAAAACAAGAACTCCCGAGAGACTATTACTGGAATTTCTGTGATCTTGGAAACATTTGTTACCTGGATAGAAAGGCACACACAGTAGTCGGAGCTCTTCAAAATTCACTTAGAAGCTGAGTGGAGTATGTAGTTATTAATTTTACTGTAGAGTGAGTTCCTAGCTGTAGACTGCTTATTGTACTAAACCAGGGAAATAGGTTTGTGAAAAGCAAAAAGCAAATCTGTTACCTTTAGCTTTTGTGTTATTGACGGCATTAGCAAAACTAGGGCATGAGCAATTTCCTTTTGTTCCAGTCTTTGTCTAAGTGATGGAAGAGAGTGATGTGGCACAAATTACAGAAAACCAGAAAAAGTGCAATATTATGTTTAGAACACTCTTAATATTACAGATGAAATTTCTCTCCCAGATCTTTTTGTTATTGCAGACATTGAAGAGATAAAGTCAGAATTATTGAACAGAACACCACATGCCTTTGTGTTCTTGGAACTTACTGAGCTTACTCTTTCCTGTGTTAACAACCACCTCTTGCTATGGTGCTCTTATAAAAGATAATAGGTAGTGTTTCTAGAAGTTATATTAAGTTGTTGAAAAGAGAGTTTCTATAGAAAAATAATTATACTGCCATTATTGTTATTGTTACTTATTACCGTGACTTTTAGAAAACTGATCTTCTTGTTACTGTTTCTGAGCAACTAGATATGAGTTTATTGAACTAGGAACCCTCTATTCTCATACAATTAAAAAATTTTCCTATCTCAAGTTATATAGTATTTTAAAATAATTGCAAACTCATTATACAATAATTTTGTAATAGTAAAACAAATGTCAGTTTATCAGGTGTTTTTCATGGGACAAATAATTATGATCTCCTACTTATATTTATTCCAGTTGTGAAATGAGAGCTATTGAGCTGAAATGGAGTCAGATTTTCCTCTACCTGTTATATCTGGGCAATCTTGGTTAGGTGTCTAACCCTACCGATCTGTTTCCTCATACAGAAAATGGGGCTGTATCATGTGCCACAGCTTTGACGTAAGGGTTAAAAGATGATACCTGTGAAAATAGCCATTTTAGAACTTAGTAGTATGCTAGAAAATCTAAATCTGTTTAATCAGGCCACAACTAAAGAAGGAAGTTAAGGCAAAAAGACAATAAGTAATAGTGGACTAGTCCTTAAATTTAGATGAAGACTCCATAGTCCCTAGGGTTTCCTGTCAGACCTTTTGCTTTTGTTTTCTCCCCAGATATAGACAGTACAGTGACCTTAAAGGCTCTACCTTATCCATGCTAGATACTTTTAATTACGTCCCTCTTAAAAAGTGGTCTAGATTTTTCCAAAGAACTAGTATGACCATGACAAGGCCCATATCTGTGGGTGGAAACCTAGTTATAGTTGGTCTCTACCTTAAATATCTAAACTTTAGAAAACTCAAAATAAATCTAACGAGTATGAGACTCAGTTACCTTTTCTTGCATATTCTGTTCTTTACCTTCACAAAGAGGGAGTAAGTGACAGGTAAATATGCCAATGTCAGAGATTTATTCCAAAAACAATTTGTGGGATGTGTCAGAATCAGATTATAGTGATAACTCTTTTAACCTCATAGGAGTAACCAGGGCTCTCCATTCCATATATAAAACGTGCTTACCAGGTGCCCATGGACAGCACACTGATGGCTGAATGGCTTTGGCATCTGTGACAGTTTGTCATTGTTTCTGATTACAGCAACATTTTGTTTCCTCACTTCTACTTTCCAAATCTTACACCAACCTCCTCCACATCTTCCAACTCTAATCCAGAACCATACAGGGAAGAGGAATCTGGGGAGCATATTTTCTAGGTTAACCATGTTGGCAAAGCCCAAGCCTGCATACCCACTTTAATTGATCTTTTTCAGTTAAGCAACCAGTCATGGATCTCAATCATGCCACATGAAAAAGGATTCTACTGTTATCAGCTCTACCATTTACATTTAAGTATGTTGATAAATAATGTTAAGAAATTATATCTTAAGACCCTTTAATCTTATGTTTTATCTTCAGAATTAACAGATAAAAGTTGAATTCTGTAGTTTTAGAGTTAGGGTAATTTGTGGGGTAGGATTTTCAGTTTTAGTTACAGAGAAAAAGTAATTCTCCTTCCCGCTTCTATTAGAAAGCCCATAATGGCAACTAGGAGAACAAGAAACCGATTTTTAAAAACTACAACTTTAACAAACCAAGAAGACACCTGAAACCCCAAACATGAGAAGGCACTGCAGATACAGTGAAGGTAAAACTAGGGCAGGGGTCAGTCCTTCTAGAGGAAGACTCTATAGCTGTAGATCTGAAAGAAAGCTGGCCCAGAAGTAAGTATGACATCTTTGGGGGCAAAACAGTAATCTGTTTAGAACAATGACAATGGGTATCTAAGCTGATGCAAGTGCTTCCTTGGAGCTGGGTCAGCCTAAAGAATCAAGGTAGTTGAGGCTGAATAAAGAATGTCCAGAGAAGTAATATTTGTACAAAGCAGTCTGTGAGCTACACAGAGTAAAGAAAAGAGACTCTGTTTTGAATAGGCCTTTAACTACTGCTCTCTTCTGATGAGGACAATTAAAGCTCAAATAACTCACACATACAACCTTGTATCAAAGAGTAAATTCCCAATTGTTCAAAATATGGTCCTAGTCCTGACCCCACATGAATCTACTGCAAACTTCTGATCCTAGAAAAACTCACCTTGTTCTAGAATGAATAATGATCCAAAAAAGAAACTATGGACTATGTACAAGGTTACAACTAGAAAAAGGGAGAAAAATGGTAGATGAACACTGACAAGGAAAAAAATGTTGCCTCAGACAAACACAGAAATTGTCACCAATACAGTAAATATGTATAAGTATTTAATATTATAACCATTGCTGAAAAGCAAGTGTTTAAAGCAAAGGTATAAGAGCTCAGGGAATATATTATAAACCAATAGAAGGATGAATGTGGTAAAACTCAGAGGAGAAAAATAAAATCATTTTAGTGACAAAGGATGACTTGGAAGCAGCACACTTGGAAGCACAATAAGGGACAGGAAGGAAGATTGAAAAGAAAAATCAAAATGAAATAATATGAAGAGTTTAAAAAGGATTACAGGGAAAAAGTACATATGGATAACAGGCAAAAAAAAAAAAAAAAGGTAGCTGATATCCATATAACTACTGCACCGAATGAAGATTTTTTAAAAGGATAAAAAGTAATAATTAAAGATGTAAGAATCTATCAGGAACTAAAGAAATTTTTAGATTGAAAACATTATTTCCCAGCTTTTAAAAAATTAAAGCACAATAATCAACATAAAGATATATCTTACTAAAGTGAATGGATTTCAAAGATAAAGGCAAAAGGATCAAGTCATCTGTAAAGGAGGAAAATCAGGCAAGCCTGAGACTTCCGTAGAGCAGTATTCAATACTAAAAGATAGGTGGTGATAGGTAGTTTACATAGATGTGCAGGGCGTCTCCCTACCCCCAAATTTCATACTTGGGCAAATTATCATTTAACTTAAAGGTAACAAACGAATATTTTTAAATATTTAAAAAACTCAGGAATATAGCTCCTAAAAGTAAATATTATGAATATTCAGATAAACGATCACAGAATCAACTGGAGGAGCATTTAACTATGGAAATAAGACTTTAAAATACCTTGGATCAGAAATAAATTCTAAAAACCACACAATGAGCCACCCTGAACAAGCCCGATCCTGTCTGATATCAGAAGCTAAGCCGGGTTGGGCCTGGTTAGTACTTGGATGAGAGACCACCTAGGAAGACCAGGTGCTGTAGGCATAAAAAATAAAAAATAAGGGATTGTAAGCTGACAAGGTCCCCGCCTAAAAAAAAAGTAAATAAATAAAAACCACACAATGATATAAAAAAATGGGGGGGAGGAATGATGAAGGACTATTGTATACGATTAAATAACACTGCTTTTCCTATCTTTTATAGCCAGTAGCCAAAAGATATAATTTAATGCTGATAAATACAGGATAAGGGGATAAGTGTAATTAAAACTATGAAGGGAAAAACTCAGAAAAAATATTATAATAAAATAAAATCAAGTGGAAAAGAGTAGGAAGAAAGAAAGGAGTAGAAATATGCTAAACTTGTCATTACCGACAGTATGGAGTCAGTAGATAATGTATAAAGAAATAGAAGATCAAATATAATCTGTAAAGTTACCAAACACAAAAAAACACTTCAGAATTACCAGAAGAAACAGAACTGTGTACAGAAAAGCAAATAACAGCTAACATTGTAAAGGATTCTTTTTAAAAGAAAGAAGCAATAAAAACAGAAAGCAAAATGTAAAAGATAATTTAAAGTAGAGATTAAACATATCTATCATGGAATTAATTTAAGAACCATTTAAGCTCCCACTTTGTGTCAGGCATTGCTCTAGAGTACTGACCCATTTAATCTTCATGATAACTATTCAGTAATGGCACTATTGTTATCCAAATTTTTTAGATGAGAAAATAGAGCCACAGCAAGAAATAATGACTTGCTTCCTAATCTCGTAACTATTCAATGAAGTAAATAAGATTTGCAACCAGGTAGTCTAGCTCCAGTGCTTTGTTCTTAACTGCTATATCATATAGCCCTTGGTACAGTTAAAGGAGCATTTTAAAAAACATTTATTGTCTTAAATGCTTACATTAGTAAACAAAATAGAATGAAAATAAGTGAATTGAGCAACCAACTGAAGTTAGAATGACAACAAAAGAAATTCAAGCAAAGCATATCAAAGCGTAGTAAAGGTAGAAACAAGTAAATAAGTTAGAAAAAAATGGCAGCACTAATAGAGTAATGCAAGAACTTGATCTTTGGGGGAGAAATGATAAAACTATATAATAGAATACAAAAAAAATAAGAAAGCATAAATCACAAAAGAACATAGCAATGAGGAAACAACCACACACAAAAAGGGCTGGTTAAGAGAATCCTGAGACAATTTTGATCAACTATACAAATTTTAGAATATGAATGGTAGGTAACTCTATAGACAAATGTATTTATCAATACTGACCTCAGAAGACACGTAAAATGTAAACTTACCAATCGCAATAAATTAGAGAAAATTTTGAAGAGCTACTGTCCAAAAGAGCATCAATCCCAGATGTTTCCATGGAGCAATTCTATTAAACTTCTAAGAAATAAAAATTTCAATTCTATTTAAACTATCTGAAAGAAAGCTTTAAAAGTCTTTTTATGATGCTATCATGTCAGTGGTATCAAAATGCAATAAAGCACAAAACAGACAACTGCAGATAATTTAAAAGAATGACATACTGTTACAAAGTGGGGCGTATTCTAGGAATTCTAGAATTGTTCAAATAATTTCTTGGATTAATGAAAAAGCATAAGATTACTTTCATAGATTTGAAAAGGCACTTTGTAAGTTCAACAGTTGCCTTGGGTTAAAAACTCCTAAAAAATAGCAAGAGATGGATACTTCCTTTGCACAATACACTATGTATTCAGCCCCAAACCAACATCATGCTTAATGGGGAATATTAGAAGCAATCTGAATAAGACTGTTCACTTTTACCAACTTGATTTATCATTGTGGGCTACTAGACAATGGAGTTAGAAAGACAAAGATATAAAATTTTTTAATGGAAAAAGGTGAAATTATTATTTTGCAGAAAATGTGATTCCTCATAAACCCATGAGAATCAACTGAAAAAACTGTTACAGTGAGAGAATACACAAAGTGGCTGGATATATAATTTAAATTGAAAGTAACTAGTGTTTATGTTTACAAACAACTAACCAGATGACATTTTAGAAGAAAAGATAACATTTAAATTAGCAAAAACAAACAAACAAAAAGAAACACAAAAAAGCTGGTATTAAACCTAAAGAGAAGTATGCTTGATGTGAATCAGTGGTTCTCATTTGGGGCTGATTTTGCCCCCAGAGGACATCTGGCAAGATCTAAAGACATTTTTGATTGTCCCATATCAATAGTACTGAGGTTGAGAAAGCCTTATCTAGGTGATGACAACTTTAAAATGCTACTTAGAACTATAAAGGAAAGCTAATCCATGTTCTTGAATAAGAAGCTCTAAAATGTAAAATATATAAAATTCCATAATATAGAAATTTAATGAGAGTTCAATAAAATAAAAAATGATTTTTTTTAACCAGAAAAGCTGATTATAAAATTTGTATGTAAAATTAAGCAAGAAATTCAAGAAAAATTCTGAATAAGAGCACTAGTACTGTGAAAGACAATATCTGTTAGATATTAAAACATCTGTGAAGCTATAACAAATATTGAAGTCCTTATGAGAGACTCAAATACATATTAGAAGTTAGGATATAATAAAGACCTTTATTATGTCAACTCAGAGGGAGAAAGATGCAGTATTTAGTAAATGGGCTTAAGTTAATTGGATATAACTGGAAAAATATTAAATTATCCATGTTCCATATCTTATACCAGAATCAATTATAAATAAGTTATATATAAATATAAAAATTATAGCAGTAATGGGACTTTTTCTTAATCTAAGTTAGGAAGGTCTTTTTAAGTTTGAAAGTAAAAGTGATTAATTCAACTACATAAAAATAAAAATTGTATAACAATATAGTTGAAAGTCAGAAGACAAATGGTAAACTAGAAAAATATTTGTAACTAATATCACAAACAAAAAGGCTAGTTCCCTTAATTTAAGAAGGGTACTTCTACATTAGCAAAATATAGGAAAATGGGTAAAGAACATGAACAGACATTTCATAGAAGGAGTTTAAACAATTCTTAAACCTGAGAAGATGCTTCACCTTACCCATAATAAGAGGAGTACGAATTAAAACTCTACTGGTCACAACCCAAAGTTAGATTTTCTTCTGTCACCAAATATTTGACCCCTTTTACCCCTGACACACAATACAGTATATATATGACATATTGTTGAATTGTACACTTGAAACTTACTGGATTTTATTAGTGTCACCAATAATTTTAATAAAAAAACTGCAATGAGCTACCATTTTTCCAATTTGTCTTTTCATTTCCACATACAGTGAAATAATAGTTTTTTAAATTCAATTTCCAATGAAATGATCAAAGATCTAAAAGTTATAATTCTTAGGGTAAAAGTATGGTGAAACGGGCTCTCTAACACATAGTGAAAATTAATTTCTATGAAGAGTAATTTGACAATATCTATCAAAATTTTAAATGCACATGCATACCACTTATAGGAATTTATCCTAGTGAGGTAGATGTTTGAAATGGTTGTGTATACCATACAGCATTCTTGGTAATAGCCAAAGATTGGATAGTCCCCAGTGAAATATTCAGTCAATTGTGGAATACTATACAGATGTAAAAAAGAATGTGGAAGCTCTTAATATTCTGATTACGTAAATATCTTCATGATTTATTGTGAAGTGAAAAATATAAGATACAGAAGGATGTTTGTAGTATGCTACTATTTGTGTCAGTACGTAAATACATATATACATGTGTACTTATATTACAATTAAATTTCACCTTTCCTCAGAAGAATAAACAAGAGAATAAGCTGGTTAATAGTGGTTGTCCCTAGGGAGGGCTAATAAAAGGAAGAAAAGTTACTTTTCAAGATATATATAGGTTGTGGGTGTACACTGCCTTTTAAAATATTAACTTTTTAAAAATTTTAAGAGAAATATACATAATCCACATCATTAAGAAAAAGAGTTCTTGATTTACTAGAGGATCACAAATATATAGAATTATTTAGTTGTAAAAGAACTTCAGAATTTATTCTCTGAAATGCTTATATCTTAAAATGTAACAATTTTATAGAGATCTTTCAAAAGGTAATTATAAGTAGAATTTTATCTTGATTATTTGGTTATTTTCAACATCTTAGTTTTGGCCCAAGCTATAGACTAGAATCATGTATTTCTAAAGTAAAATGGCTCCAGATTGTTGTATATTTTAAAATCTGTCTCCATTTGGAAATCATTTTTTGTCTTCACTGTCAGTGTCAGATTTAAAGCTTCACTTTTTCTTTTTAACTGTCATTGTCCTTCCCCCTGGCATCTCACTCCTTTTAATCTGTCAAAACCTAGGAATTATATAAGCAGATTTCTTCAAACTGAGTCTAAAATGAGAAGAAACAAATTTGAGTGGCTCCTCTTGAGTAAGTGCAAATACTTTTAGAATGTGAACTTTGCACTGTCTGTTGTGTCTGTCTGTATACTTATTTGCTTACTTTTAGACAATGGACTGTGTTTCCATTAGTCAAGAATTCTGGGTCAATGACCCCTACAGAGAGAAGTTGTTACTGTATTAAAATTGTTGGAAAGTTTGGCCAGGTACATACTTATGCTTCTTACAAATACTACTTAATGAAATGACTATACACTCAATACAAAGAGGTTTAATTCATATTTACTGAACTTCACTGAAGAAGCACTGTATGATCCTATCACTCAGGGTAAGAGTAAAATTTGCATTAGAGAGCTTAGTTTGTGGAAGATTGAGTACAGATGTATCCCTATTTTCTGCCTGTCACTTTCCTTATAGGTGAAAGTTAAATCTTCATTGAATACGAAAGGCATTATTCATATGATAAAAAAAACCAGGTAACTAGAAATAGTAGGTAAGTGGTAATTTTTGTCTCTCTAAAAATTAGCCAGAAAACAATTTTTGTTTTAACCCTTTTTATTGAAAATGTGTCTAAGGAGAATTACTTTACTTTTCTCCTTTAGAAGGAGACCAATCTGGCATAAGCCAATTGCTGCATATGAAGACTCTGCTTGAGTTCTAGTGTTACTGTTTTCAGCAGCACTTCCCACTATATCATGGTATAGTTGTAGATTCTGATAACAATACACAGAACTGACTTTTTCTCATGCTTAGGACACTCACTGGAATTTGAGAATGATTTTAAGAGTTTATTTTATTGATCTTTATTTTATGCCAACTTTAGACATAACTTTGTAATTTTTGAGCTTCTTAATATTACCAAGTCTTACCTATTTCTGTCCAATTAGGATAGGAAAGTTGCCATAGACCTTATAAAGATAGTGTATTTTGGTGGGCAAACCTTCTAGTCTGAAGTTTTTGGGTAAAATGTTAGTACACAATAACCTGCGAAGAGAAATGTTAATATTTTCTTTTATAAGATGAAAGTGGAATGCTAGATGTAAAGAATTTTTCAAGTTTACATAAATAGATATAGCTAGAATTTCAACTTTAGTTATCCAATTCTAAAACTGTACTTCTCAAAACAGTTATTCTGTGTCATACACTGGTGACCTCAGAAAAAAGTGAAACATAAAGAATGAGTTTACTGGAGAAAAATGTTAGTTGTATTAAGTTTATGCATATGGCAGCATTATCTACTATTCAGCTCTGGTAGACAAATAACCAAATATCTGCTAGGTCCTTCCTTATTAACCAATCTATTGTTTCTTCTCCTTTCTCTGAATGTGCTCTAATTTCCCATTTGGCACATGTAGCCTTTGGGCAGATGTCTGCTCTTTTTTTCATTTTTCACCTAGCTATCTCATATTTAGACTGTTCTAGCCACAAATCCATTGAGCCAATCAGTTTATGAAATAAACCATGAAACTTTGAATTACAATTAGAATTAATAGTGGATGTCAGTATTCCTTTCCTGTGAAAAGGATGCAGAGATAAAAGAATGCCTTATTAAAATCAAAATGGAAAAATGTTATTTTTCTTAAGTTTCCGCCTGCAGGGTCCAGGTGGTAGTGATAAAAGATAAACAAAAGGCCTTTGGGTATGTGATTCCACAAAATGACGCGCACAGAAAGAGATAACACTTCCTTCACTATCACAACCAAATATATAGCATGATGTTTACTCAACTGCTCAAACTAGAAACTTCCTGGTTACCCTGGGTTTCTCCTCCCCTCTTTACATCTTATGTCCAGTGAGCCACTACATTTCATCAATTCAGCATCCTACATAAGTCTTAAATAAATGATATTTATCTCCATTCTCATTGTTAGTTCTTCATTGTCTTTTGCCAGACCATTTTATCTCCTTCTCAGGCTCTCTAATTTTTTACTTTTCTTCTTCCTGTTCTCATTCCAGTATCTTCTATTTGGTCCCATGAACTTTTTGAAAAACAATTAGTCATGTCACTATTTTGCCTACAATCTCTAAGGACTCCTTTATGTGTTAAATTTTTTTTTTAGTGTAATTGCCTTTCTTAACCTAGCTTCACTCTCTATCCTAATTCCTGCCATTCTGCCTTCATACAGTCTAGGACTCAGACACATCCATAAAGTGACACCTACTTCTTTTGCCCCAGTTTCTTTACATGGAATGTCTTCAACCTCTTCCTTTCTCTGTCATACAAGTCCTGCTCATCTTTGAAGTCCTAAGTGTCACTCCCACCCTCACTCCCAGGCTTCTTCTGTGTTCTCTGTTACGTGGTATGTTGTTTACCCATTGGTCCCTGTGAGCTGTGAACTTCTGGATGATATGATCTTATTCTCAAATGTATCTTCAGCATCTCTAAATGCTTGGCACTTAAGGGAACAAAACAAGTATTTGTTGAATAGAGTGGAAATAAAAACAAATACAGGATGTGCTTTGTATATCCCAGTAAGACCCCAACCTGAAAATTGTGCCAAGACAACCAGGAAACCAGGTGATGAAGCTAAGCTGGAGGAGGCAGAGTGAGGTATACACAGCCCTGCAGTTATTCAGAGTCCTAAGAAATTGTCCCTATCCAGCCCTGTGTCACCCTGGCCTGCCCTGTTCTTCTTTGCTTTTTCTATCTAATTTCCTCATTCTTCTTTTTTTTTTCAATCGCTCAGTAGTGTCCATTTGACAGTCTATTGAGCCTGCTCCTTTCTCAGCACCAAAGGCTCTCATATTGCACGTACTTGTGTGTGTGTGTGTGTGTCAGTGTAAACTCTCAGAAATAGAGCTGGATGTGCCCACTTAGAGAGTTATGTGAATGAGGGCAGGAGGAGGGGAAGGGTCAACAGAGAATGAATAATAATCAGCTGTTATGTGCTGAGTGCCAAATGCCAGGATTTACATTCAATCCTTACAACACCTTGTAGAGTGTAGGCACAATTATTATCTCTACTTTACAGATGTGGTAGCTGAGGCAAAGAGACTGAATCACGTGCACCCTTATAAGTGGGGGAGGTGGGATCTAGTCAATGCATATCTTAATCTAAAGTCAGTTTTCTGAACACAATTAGTCAGATATTTATAATGGATCATATTACAACTGATCCTTTTCTTACAAAGGTATCTCTGAAGGGCAAAAGAATGAAATGTTTGTTTTCCCCTGAGTTTTTGTGAGCACTGGTAGGTTTTGTTTTGTTTGGCTTTTGCCGTTTCTTTTATAAGGCTTTTTCTTTTTTAGAACAGTTTTTGATTTATAGCAAAATTAAGAGGAAGGTACAGAGATTTTCCATACACACTAGTGGGTTTTTCTTATTAAAGATCATTATAGGTAAGAGAATATTCCTGTCGAACTTGGAATTAAATCTCATTTGCTTTTCCACTGAGAGTTTTCTGGATAGAAAGAGAAAGATTTGCCTGCCCCTTTCCCAGATCTTACACACCTGGCCTTCGACAGTGCTAATAGCATATTACTCAATTCTGTTCTAAACAGTTGATAAAATGTTTATTGATCTTGATAAGATGCTATGTACAGTGTATAATAGGCATACAAAAATGACAAAGATCATTCTTCCCTCTCCTAAACACACACACACACACGCACAATGCTCTTGAGAAGACAAGCCATTCACAAAAGCACTGTTAACCAACAATGTGGAGCTGTTAGTGATGTGAGCTCTTGAGAGATTTCTGGGTCCTGGCTGGTGAGGAAACACTTAAGAGTCCCCCCTAGGCTGTATGCCTACTTTCCCCATCTGACCCTCTTTTCTGTGTTACTTTCACTACCAGCTCATTCTCTGTTGGCTCCCAGCTTCTCTACATGCAAACTCTGTGCTATATTCTACATTCAAACTGCTTAGCATCATGCTTTATCCACAAGGATTTTCCTAGGTTTTTATCCTGGATGTAATTTTTTTCCCTAGGTTTTCAAAGGGATAATCAGTCCTGAAGATAACTCTGATTTTAAGAAAAACCAAAACTAAGCCACTTGTTGGAGAATATGTGGGTCTTAGCTGTGGGCCAGCCGTCAATTGCTCTTCTTAGCTAGAGGAGGCAGGTCAGCAGGAGAAGCCCCACCATAGGTCAGGCATTGGCCCTCTGTCCTGCTAACCATGTCAAGGAGAGCACCAGTGAGCTGGAGCACCAGTGTTAAGGACTGGTCTCACTGTCTGGGTTAGGACTGGTCTCACTGTCTCGGGATTGGAAGTATAAACAAATATTTCCACAGGGTGTGTCCAGAACTGAGTAGTCAAAGTCATTGTGGTTACAAACAGAACATACAGTGTTAGTATGTCCTGGTATCTGGGCTCAATTGGCCTTTTTTGGCAGCATTTATAAAGAACACAGAGCATGCTGTAACTCTATGTTGATATTGGGTGTGTTCGTAATATAGCTTTAGTGAGATTTCTAGATCTGTTTCTACTTTGTGTAGATAGTTTTGAAAGTGCAGCCAGGTTTGCATTTTCTGTGGATTGGGCCTTTGCTCAGGATGCTTTGCTCCTCCACTTGAAACTGACCTATAGTCCTCTGGTTCATTCCTTCCACCCAAGAAAGATTCAGGTTCTCACAAGGAGTCTTAAAAGGCCTTTGTTTTTTTGTTTTGTTTTGTTTTGTTTCGCACATGGGATTACGGGCACATAGACATACCTAAACCTTTTTGAAAAATTTCACTATGATGAGTCTGAAAAAAAAAATATTTTAAGGGAATGTTGGTAGCACTTTTTTCTATGACACGTTTGATATTTTTGAATGGTAATATGTAGTTTTGTTTTTTTTTTTCCCCAGATATCTATGAGTTAGGTTAGAAGTATTGAGTGACTGTAAGGATAAAACATATCGATCTTTTGCATACAGTATAGTATATAACACTCTCTAATATACATATACTGTTGCACAGCTTTAAGAATTTTCTTTTTTCTGAGGAGGTTAACTTATCTTCAGGTTTTATCCTGGCTTCAAAATTAGTGCCTTGTCATTAGCAAATTCACTTCCTAGTTTTAGTCAAGTCTAAGCTTCACAATGGTTGAATTGGTGACTATTATATTTGTTTAACTGCTGTAAAGTAAGTTCGAAACAATAGATGCTTGCACTTAAATAGGCCTGCAGAGCATTGGGGCCCTATCAATCATGCAGAGATTTCCCTCCTGCTGTCTCTTCTGATGGACAATTCTGCTGATGTGGATATTCAAAAAGAAGGGATCAGGAAGAACAGATGATGGATAAAGACAATCTTCTGTCTTGAGAGGAAATCGGAGAAATCCTTTTAAGGAATTTCTTTGTCATGGTGTCAGAGATTAATTATGCTCGTGTGAGAACAGCTTTCTCATTGGGTGAAAAGAGACATTATCCTTCTGACTTGTGACAGAAGATTTTCAAAGAGAGTTAAAGATTTCAGTTACTTTGAAATCTTCTTATTCTGTAATCTTCCCAGCATCCTCCAACACAGGTGGATTACATCCATGACATTGTGATGTTCAACAAGTAATTAATGAATCAGGAATTTTTGGTTCAAGTAACTCCTCCTGTTCCTCATGCAAATCTCTTGAGAGGCCTTAAAACCTGAGTTGGTGCATCAGATTTTAAAATACCATAATAGTAGTGTAGACGGTAACTTATTACAGTGCAGGAATGGTATCTTGTTATAACAATGTAGAAGAGAAACAAGAGTACAACCAAAAACTTGTACAACAGGTTACTGTACACAGTTTTTAACAAGGCAAATAATTCTTGAATCTGAAAGGGCATCCTTAAAAAATTCAAGTTTTAATTGTACTTTAATCTAGGTGTAAATAGTGATTATATTTAACATATTTACATTGTGCACAACCTCTCTGAACATAACAAATCAGTATTCAGAAAAAGCTTTGAAAGTTAGAGACAGAATACATTTCATAAAACATAACAATAGTAAAGTTGTTTTAAATAACTTTATTTTCCAAATAATTGAAGCCTTAAAACTTAAAAAAAATTATTTCAGTGAAATATCTTCCTATATAATGTATCAATATTCTATCTTTTAGTAATTAATGCACATTAACTGACCCAGTCACTGAGGACGTCATTGTATTTCAGTGTAGTACTACAGCATTAAGTATTAGCTGATGTTAGTAATTGTAAGTTTTGCAGTAAATGTAGTAATTGTAGGGCAGGATTTAGACCTTCATGAGAGTCATAGCCAAGACCAAAGGAGTGAGTCTTATTTTAATTCACATTTGATTGTGATACTTAGGTGAACAGGTTTAAGTTCAAAATTTAGGATTCTTGGGATTCATTCAAGATCTGAAATTTGATACATTAACAATTCTATTTTCAGTTTGTGCTTTGAAGATGATTAATGTGATGATTTTCATGAAACAAAGTTTTTAAGAAACAATTTTAGAAAATAAAAGTCTTGGAGTAGATGTAATCCTTTTTTTCTTTATAAAGAGGGAACATTTTGCATTTTGTCTACCTGAAATAAAAATCATCCCGTTATGCCATTCTTGCACTCTTAGCAGAATAGATTAACTTTTGAGAGGGCTTTAATTAAAACTGGAGGTAATTCATCTCAATGACAGAGAAAATTTGAAGAAAATAAACCATTAACCAATTAATAAAAAATATAGCCAGTTATAGAAAATGCTTTTTTCTTTGTCTTTCTGACCCTGCCATTAAAAGAGAACAATCAATTTATCACCACCAGCTGCATAAATTCAGTGGAAAAGAACTTCAGTGTTTCTTCTTTCTAAACTCTTGCTGAATTGTTTTGGCAGAACATAAAAGTGGGTCATTTGTACCTAAAATATGTTACCAGTGCTCCATTAATCTTAGTGATGGTGTTCTCTCTTTTCCTGTAAGAAGCGGATGAGGGGATGTTACTAGGGAAGAGGAGGTATGCATTTTTAAAAATGGGTGTGTAAATGAATAATAGAGTAAGGTCATTTAATATTTTGTAGCCTGGCCCTTTTGATAATGAATACATGAGTAAAACACCAATGATTGTTTTGAGTTGTAATTTAAATTATGTACTACTAGCATATAACAGCTTCAGCATTAAGAAGAATGTTTCAACAATTTGTGAAAAAGATAGTGTGTTTCTTTGGACATATACCAAGAAGATCTTCAGTCTAGAAACAAATGGTGTGTCAGACCAAAATAATGTGAGAAGATAGATGAATCAAGAACAAAAGATGTTTTCATTTGGTTATGTTGTTTTAAATGTAAAAGCTCTGTCGTTCTGCTTCTCATACACAATAATTAAAAGGAAAACTAACCTCTAAGACTTGAAAATTTCTTAGCTGCTAAATGAATCTTAGGAAGACTTTGATTATAGTCTCTATAATTGTTCTGCATTTCTTAAAATAAATTCCTTAATACATTGTTTTCCATCTAAACAGTGAGAAAATGCTAGATGAGCAAGATTACGCTGACCTTCCCTCTTGGTCTTTTCTGTTGATTGGCAAGTTTCAAAGGTTAAACTAGCTATGGATGAAATGTAATCATTAGTGACTTGGTTCCTTTCCAGATTACTCTGGAAACTGCAATAGCCAACTTAGTTCATTTATAAAGAGAGAAAAAAAGGTCATTCCCTGAGCAGTTTGGGATGGGAAGCAGCCGCTCTCTCCTTCCTTCTTACTTGAATAAACAAGCTAAATGGAAAAATAAACTTAACTTCTTCACATCTGGTACAAAGCTTCCTCTTTTATTGAAAGTTCACATGCTGCCTTTGCTATGCCTGGTCGTGTGAATCAGGTGTCTTCCTTCCTTCTGTAAAGTCACTTGTGTAGCTATAATAAGGAAAGACCCTGAATGCTTTAATGGTCCAAGAACATCATTACATAGAAACAAACAAAATAAAACCCTAAAATTGGGAATGACATCAGACGAAGTTTGACCCAGCATTCCACAGATCTGTTAGTCGGAAAGCAATAGGACCTAATGAGTGATACAGCCAGCTTGAATAAGCAAACAAATTCTCGTGGGTACCCCTTACACTGAGTCAGATTATACTTATTTGTGTGCATGAGTTCCACTGAATGTGACTAATTTTTAAATTTATTTCTCTTTATGGCATAGACCAGCTTTGGCAACCTCGAACAGAATGCTACCGGAAGCAGTACCGTGATTTCTGACGCACACTGACATTTACGAAACACCAGGATACTGCTAGTCATCAAAATTTATCTTTGCAGAATTCTCAGAACTCTCCTGTCTTCTAGCATTTGTTCTCTAATGAAATATTTAAATTATTGGTATTTAATAATATTGCAACTTTTTGGTCTAACTTTTTCATGAAATAGTATAATTTGCAGCCACTTTTACTTCAGAATTTTACAGACTAAATACCTCTTATTACATAGTTGAGCATTCTGCAATATGGATATGAAGAAACACACCTTCATGTATTGTAGAATTCAATTATCATTACTTAAAACTTGGTTAGAAGCCATTTGTTGGGGAAAAGTAGAATACAAAATCTAGACTTCTGTTTTTCACTTTGGATTCTAAGCATAATGTCATCTTAATGACTTTTATGAGAACAATATTTCTCAGGAAGTTGTTGGAATTCTTTTGTTTTAGTGCTCCAATTGATTGATTTATTCTTTAGGTTTTACAGTTAAAAACTTAGTTGATAAACAGTGTTTAATATTTTTTAGTGCTCTAGTTCCTTGCTAGGCCCACTCCGAAAGGAACAGGTAAAGGTCAGATGTCACAGGCCCCCAAGCTGTAGTGGGAGGTAGACATGATGCTCATCTCAGGAAGAAGTTGCTGTCATCATGGCAGAATGTTCTTTCCTAACTCTCTTGTGCTCTTAGGTATTCTTTGGAGCATCATCGCAGAATGGCAAGGGGCTTAGTAGGTACCTATATTGAATTGTTTCCATTTTCCAAAGGAGGAGGTTTAAGCACAAAGCAGTCAAGTATCTAGTCCTGAGATCAGACTGTCAAATTTATTTATTTATTTTTAATAATGTTTGGCTAATTGTTACAAATAAGCATCTTGTTTAATTAAAATCATACACAATTTTAATTTCTTTTTTTTTAATCTAAAAAGTATTTTTCAAATTCTAATGTAGTAGAAATATCTGGGGTTTAGGGTTACTAAATCTAAGAGCCCTTTCTGTGGTATTCAAAATGCAAATTCCTGACTCCTTCCCTAGAACCAGTAACTCATAAACCTCAGAAAGAGAGGATAAGGAATCTACATGGTAAATATGTTCTTCCGGCGATTCTGATGCAGTCTTTGAACTAAACTTTGTGAGAGACACTGATCTAAATGATTCTGAGTTCAAAGTCTATCTCAGTGGCCACACTGGATTAATCAGAAAAAATTAGTAGTAATTCCAACCAGATTTTCTATTTTATTATATTCAGGTGACATATAGCAAAAGTTGCTAAAATGAACAGTAGCATCCATTCTTTTCTTCCTCACTATGACTCCTGATTTATCATTCAGCACTTTATACCACCACCTTTACCATCACCACCACCATCACCATCTGACCAGCATGAATGACATTCAGAGCCTCTCTGAGCACCCAGGTCAGCAGAACTGACTGACCTGACTTTCAATTATTTCTCTTCATAATTGTGATCATTTCTTTCTTCATGCTGTTTCTTTCTAGGATTCTCCTTGGTTTCTTCACTTTTTATCCAAAAATAAAGAGTACTTTTTCTTCCAACTTATGCTATTGGTCCACAGACATAATTCCATTAGGAGGTTCCTTATATTTTGCTCATCAACGTAAATTTTCCTGAGGTAGGTAATAGAATAAAAGATTATAACAGAGAGTAAAGATTTTATCTCAGGATGAAATGTTCTATGTTAAATCTATCTTAAAAAATTTAAAGTATAAAAGTGTGCCAATAGTAAGTTAAAATTTAATTATATAGAATCATATAAGAGTAAGGTATAAATCCCATTTTCTTTTAGTTTGACTTTTGTATAGACCAGGAATAATGTTAAAAACTTGTTTTCAAATCTAAACCAATTCTTTTTGGATGTTATTCTGACCTTAGAAATATCTCTTTAGGAATTTTCACAATTTTTGTAAGTAAACTCATGTTTAACCAACTTAACAGCTGTTCTCTTTTGAGTTTTAAATAACAACTATGATTTTAGTTTGGACTATTTCACATATCCATTTCTGTTACTGTACAGAACATAGTATGACTAGCCTGAAGAACGTAACATATAGCATTTAAAAGGTATAGGTTTGAATCTCAGCACTGTAACCTTTCTCAAATAAGTCACTCAATCTTTTGGAGTCTGTATTCTCATGTAATGAATACAATATGTATCTCAGAATGTTATTGTAAGGATTAAATGAAGTAAAGTGTATCAGAGCTCCCAGTATAGTTCTGAGGTGTTGCTAAAAAATTTTGGTTAATTTAAATGTTGTTTGCATCTAATGACAGGAAACCTTTCTCAATCTTAGACAAAGATAATATTTTGTAGGTATGTTTTCTCTTTTTTTTTTGACCAATCTAAAATTATTGTATCATTCTTATAAAGAACTAGAACCTAGGACATTATAATTGTTTCATTTTTACTCTTGTTGCCTTTTTTTAATCAGTAAAGGACTCTTCATCGATGAAGCCCAAAGGTGGCTTATTCCTCTGGCAGTTGCCCAATTAAGTGATATGGGTTTAATTGATTGTATATCTATTTTTTTCCTTCCTTTGCATGCTTCTGAGAGCTCTGCCAGGTCAGCCCATGTTCCTCAACCCCACCCACAGGAACTAATGATATAGGAATATAATGTGGTCTTCACAACCACAGTTCCTCACATAGTAGCACAATAGAAAGAATAGTGGTTCTGAAGTCAGAAAACATGCATTTATTTGAGTAGTTAGCTGCTTATGAATATGGTAATCTTATGAAGATTAAATGAGATAATATGCATGCAAGAACTCTATAAACTATAAATGCGTTATTCTTCCTATGGTTATGGATTTATATAAAGAAGAGTATAACATTGATTTTATGCCTAATATATGCCAGGTGCTTTGCATACATTATCCACTATAATCAGATTTATTACTCACCACACTGCCTGTTTTCTGTGGTAGCACAGGTCAGGCCGTTCTTGGTCCTGCCTCTTGGCTACCAAGGAAAAGAGAGAAGGAATAATGAGACTATGGAAGGAGACACTCCATATATGCAGTTAGAAAATAAGGAGCTATCTGAGAAAATACACTGTGACTGACTTGATAGGGCATATTTCTGCCATTGTTTATGTGATAAAACTGAAAAAGCCAAAAAGGCCACAGCTCTGACAAGAGTTTCTTCAGCTGAGAGTTCGTTGGGTGATGAGTGCAACCAACTTGAAGTGTGACTCAGCTACGAGACCCTTTATCTCCGTAATTCCTTTTCTTCTATCACATTAAGGTGGCTGACTTATATTTTTAAAATAAATATTATAAAAAAATTTAACCTTATTATAATTTTATTATATCATTGTAAACCTAGAGAAGTGGTAAAGCCAAAAAGCTTTTCAGAGTTCAGACTCATTGAACTTTTTCAGTGTTTTTCCACTTGAACACAAATGAAGTCAAAGTTATCACCTGACTGGAAGGCCCCAAGTGACATCAGCCCATTAGGTGTAAACTGTTTCCTTCTGTGTTACTATAAGCTTGCTTATGACCCTATTAGGGTTTGACAGAAACAATGGGAATATCTCTTGAAGGGAAAATGAGAATTAAACTACTTTTGTTCTTGGTGAGGGATGATAATTATAATCAAACAAACTATGATGAGAAATTAATCTTCAGAAAAAAATTTAGGGAAATGTTCTCATTAATATACCTCATTTTGACTTTAATTTTTAGGGCTATTTAAGTTATCAGAACCGTTTTTTCCCATCTGCTTTATCTGCTACTACTGATGGAGGGGGTCTCTAAACACATTTCTAAATTTTCAGAATGATTGATGGTCTGTATACCTGAAAATGTTGAGTAGAAGGCCATTTGATCTAATATTATACATATTGTCAGTGACCATTTCTTCTATAGGACTTTCAATGATTAATTAGTTATATTTTACATTGGCATTAGGCTTAGCAACAAGGATACCTTAGGGTGGGGGTCCCCAACTCCGAGGCTGGGGATCTCAGTCAGTGGTCTGTTGGAACCCAGCCACACAGCAGGAGGTGAGCATTGGGTGAGCTAGCTGGGTTTCATCTGTATTTGCAGCCTTCTCCCCAGTGCTAGCATCACTGCCTTAGCTCCACCTCAGATCATCAGGCATTAGATTCTCATAGGAGCACTTGTCCCTGATGCCAAAAAGGTTGGGGACCACTACCTTAGTGAATAAAACTGGCAAATAATATTGGCAGTTATTAAATTTAACATAATTTCCTAATTCCTCCTGCCAGCCCAAAAAAACCCCAAAATTAAACAACAAATCACAGCCTTTTTCACATGATATTAAAGGTTTTTCTTCCATATTTTCAAATTTATATATCTAAATTATATTTAAGTTTAGACCTTGCAATAAAAGCAAAACAAGCATATGAAGTGGTAGAAATCATACCATGACCTAATGTTTTGCTTCTTTTCATTTGGGCAATTCATACCCAAAAGTGTTACTTATTTTCTTTGTAAATGAGGCACCAGAGTAGAAGAAAAATCACAGTTGGAGAGATCTTGAGTTTTTCTGGTTGGTTCTTAAAGTAGCCCTCATGAGAATAATGGTGAAATTGAAATGATGTGTATAACAAATTTTAAAGTCATTACAGGCCTTTAAAATGTCATGGAAATTAAAAGGGAAAAAGGCCAGTGTGTTGAATTTTAGTCGTGAACATGTATTCAAGAACCGTTTCTAGGTTTCTGTTCTTCTAGACCTCACTGCTTCAAACACAATTTTGGAGAATTATTATTATTTTTTAATAATTACATGTAAGCACCTGATGATCTAATGAAGACAATTTCTTAATGTGTCAGAATGAGTTCTTTGTATCTTATTTGAATCTTTTGTTGCCTTAATCTAATCTGCTTTAGGTTTCTGAAATCCAGTCATTTTACAATGCAGACTCTAGCAGTGGCATTCATTTGGAATGCTGTCTTTTGTTTACCAGCTTTCCCAGACCTTCATGGCTTCTTTTGGTCATCTGGTGTCTTTACTAATGTGATTGGTACTCCTAGGCTCTGCAGGTAGCCATAAGGCTTTTTAAGTGGGATTTACAGTGGGACTCACCACTCTGGCTGCTAATGAAGGGAGCCACAGGGATTTTGTTTTGTTTTGTTTTTTTTCAATGTCTTCCAAAAGAGTGAAGGAAAGTTGTGTTCAGGGTTTGCTAACTCTCATTGTTTTCCATTTACTTTAATTCTTACAATTGATTTACTAACCATGGTGAAAAAATACAAATATTTTTGTTTTGAGTCAGAATGTTTCATGTGCTAGCCCTTCATGCTAATCATTAGAATTTATTATTGAACCTGGAAATAACAAAGTAGAGTCTCTGTTTAAACTCAACCAATTGGCATTTCACCTTTATCTGTTTTGTCTTTCAGGAGATTTTTCACCAATTTGGTTGTTTAGAAAAAAAGAAAGTATATGACTAGGAACCTTGGACTCTAGTACCAGCCTTACCGCCTCATACTTCTATAGTCTTGAGTAAGTCACTTACACTCTTTGATTTCTCATCTAAAGAAAAAGGAAAATGTTATTTTAGTAAGTATATATGAGATCCAAGATGATGTTTCATATTCTTCTAGCTTTATGCTCTTTTTTACTACCAAAGTGATCTACAATGCCCTTTCATGTGATTTTTGGGTAAACCTACCATTGAAAAAACAAACTTGAATGTGATAAAATGCTTTAACCATCAGTCAAATTAATAATTAAATATAAAGTGTCAGTATCTTAATTTTTAAAGTACTATGCTTTGCAGATTATAACCTAGTTTTATATAGAGAGAATTTATTTGCCTATTTTAAAATAGTGAAACAAAGAGCCCATGTTTTAATTGTACTTAATAAGACAGTGGTTCGCAGGTGTGGATTAAAGGTTTTCCAGGGGTCATGGGATCTTTGTATTTTAGAATGAGAAGGGACATTAGCAATCATCAGATCCAATCTTTTGAGTTTTACTAATAAGGACTCAGAGGCCCAGAAATGCTCAGTAGCTCATCTTTAGTAACAGAGCCTGTAGAGCTGCCAGTAGAGTCCAAACTCTGAAGACAAAAAGGCACACATGAGGGTGGTGGTATCCTAATTACCTCTTATTCCAGTCTAAAAACTTAAAAATAATTTCTATATAGTATTAGATTGTTGGTCAGTTTCTGCATTGTAGCTTTCAGATTAAAGTCAGCTCAACTCTACAAATGTTTAATGAAGATGTACTGTTCATGAGATATTGAACTGAGATGATGTTCCTGCAAAACTGCGCAAAGTCACAGCTCCTGACATCAGAGACTACAGTTTCACTGGGAGATAAAACAAGTATACAAATGTGCTGTGCAAATTGCTGGGAATAAAAACAAAAAAAACATAAATTCTCAAAATCTCAAAGACTTCTTGAGGATTTCAAAGTCCAAAGGGAGATGGACTTAAATAGAATCTGATAGGTCAAGTGTTCAGTAGTAGGTCAAAGGTAAATTTAAAGTGCTTTGGGAACTCACAGCTAGGCCTTAAATCAGACTGGGAGAAAGGAAAAGAACTAATAGTATTGCTACTGGAGAAAATCTCTCGGCCACACAGATTAATATCACTGTAAATTCTTGTCCCTAACCCTAAATACAACTTGATTATATCTTTGACTGCCCTTGCTGAGTCCCTCTCCTTTTTCTCTGATCAATTATTCCAGATCTACTCCCTTCTCTTCAAGCCTGTATCCAACTGCCCTTTTCTCAGCAGGGTGTTCTTTTTGCTTCTGGAAGCCCCTAAGAGTCCCAGTAATTGTCTTAACTTCAGCTGACCTCTAAGAACTAGTGAACGCAAGTGTTTTATCTCCAGCCCTGCTTCCCCCTATGCTTCAGATTTGTCTATCAAATTACTGCTGGATATCTCCATTTGGATATTTCATAGCCATCTCAAAATCAATATACCTAAAACCTGAATGCATCCTTTCTTCCTCAGAGTACCCTTAATATCATCTTCCTCCTCAATCAGAGAAAGTACTACCATCCTCTCCAATTTGCAATTTGCATTTTAGAAAAACTGTTCTGGCTGGAACATGCCAAATTCCAGTTAAGAAACTGCAATAATCCAAACTATACCCCTTATCATGGTATTTAATACATTGTATGTAATTGCACAAGAGATAATATAGTCAAGTGATTATAAACATGCTTTGAGTAAGATGAATCTGTGTCTGATTCCTGGTAACATCACTTATCACCTAGCTATGTGACCTTGAGAAAATCATTACTTTCTAAGACTGGATTGGCTCACCTGAAAAATGGGGACAATAATAATACTTAAACGGTGTTCCGAGTATTAATGAGATATCACATATGAAGCTTTTAGCACAGATATCTCTAAGATCTTTGAGGGCAAAGACCATTTCTAGCTCGTTTACCATAGTATCTGCAGAACCTGACACAGAGAAGGCACTCAGTAAATATTTGTTTGTTGAATGAATATACAAGGTAATAGCATTTCTGAACTGAAGTACTAACAGTGGGGAGAGAGAAAAGCAATGCAAGGTAGAGATCTAGGCTTCATCCTGAATCACTTGCCCATGTCATTAATCACCAATTCCTAATGGTTTAATTCTAGGTATTTCTCAGGTCTAGTCATCATCTTACCATAACTACACCATGCAGGCATGATGGTCCCTCACCAGGACTCCATGTGGTAGTCTGGTAATGGCAGATTGGTCCTGTCTTCTGAACATACTGTGCTATTTCAAAGAGGTGCTTGCTTATTTTTCAACATCCTTCTCTCCTGTATTAGTTAGGATTACATTTGTCTGCAAATGACAGGAAACACAAAATAGCAAGCAAGTTTATTTCTTTCCCAATTCCATAAAGTTTGGAGGCAATTGTCTAAGGCTAATAAAGCATCTCTGCTATCTTTAGGGACCCAGGCTCTTACCTTGTGCTTCTGCCATCGATATGCAGCTTTGATCTTTTCTTTCTCTCTCTCTTTACATTATTCCATTAATCATCTCCTCTCCTCTGTGCCATCACCTCTCCCTTTTCTCTGAGGGAATAACCTTATCCTATAAGCATTCCTCCTTCTAATTATGCTTTTCTGCCATTTTACCTTTCCTACAGCTACCAACTTATTTCCATCCTAATTCACCACACTTCTTGAAAAGAGTACTTGCTACATGCCATGGCACATTTTCATTCTTGATCCTATTTGATTTCTCTTACCTGTTGAAACTGTTGACCACCTCCCATTTCTTTAAACTATTGTCTCTTGACTTTCACAAGCCTATTGGTTCCTGGTTTCCTTCCTGCTTCTCTCACTGCTCCCTTTCCATCTGCTTTACTTAGTTTTCCTCTTCCTTTGTTTGACTCTCCAATGACAGTGTTCCCCTTGACCCTCTTACATACTTTCTCCACAGAGGCAATCCTTAGGTAATCTCACCAATACCAATATCCGCTCTCTGTGTGGCAGCCATCTGCCTCCAGGGTCTGTTTGTTCAGTCCCGACTCCAGAGCTCAAGTCCTGAATTTCTAACTACCTACTAAAAGGGCTTCTCTTCTCAGTTCCTTCCTCACTGATGATGTGCAGTCTCATCATCTCTTCTTAGATTCTTACAGAAAACTTTGGTCTCTAATTCAACTTTCATAGTACCCCTGGAGTTAACTTCTATTTTTTAAAAATCTGATTGTTAATTTCTTTTTTGAAAACTTCCATTGGCTTTCTTCTGCTAGTATTAAATTCAGACTCCAAATTTGTCATACAAGGTCCCTTACAGACTGGTCTTAACTACTTTTTTATTCTCTTGTCACTCAATCCCCAACCCCCAACAATGAACTTGTAGTGTTTCTAAAATATACCATACTTTTGACATTCTGTTCCACTGGTATGAGGTTTTCCCAGTTCTGTCTGATGAATCCTTTAAGGCCATCCAAATGTCAGCTCTTCTCCAATATCTTCTTTATTTTTCCAGACAGAATTGCTACATTCTCTGTGCTTTTATAGTATTTTGTTTCTACTTCTAATATATATTTACATAATTACAGATCTGTCTTCACCTCTAGGTTGGATCTCTTTGAGATTATGGACTACCTGCCTTTATTATCCCTTTTAGCACAGTTCACAGTACTTTCTAGGTGAAATGAAAAATGATGAAACCAGAAAGTAGAAATAGCTTTTGCTCTAATAATAATGAAGTATTTTTTTGGACATATTGAATTGACATATTGAGGTTGAGAGAAGACTAACAACTCAGAAAAGACTTTATAGCCAATGATATAGATATAGGAGTCACCAACAAGAATAATAAACAACTGACTGGATCCTATCTTTTTCAGGTGATGACTAAAGAAAGATAGAACATAATAAAAAGTGGAAGAAGAGTTGGTAGTGGGAATTTGGGGTATGGGGGACAAAAATCCATAAACATCCTTGTTCGAAAAAAAAATCATATTTGACACTGTTGCCTGATGTCCTTTCCCCACTTGCATAAGTATGTAGCCCTTCCACTAATTTAAAGTCCAAAATCAGAAAAAAAGAATGGTTCAACAGTGGTCTTCATCTTTCTTCTAGGATTAGAAGATACTGAATCAAAATTTTCATCCCAGGCTCCTACTGTCTACTTCAGATCCACCTTGTACATTCTCCTTCTCCTCTCCTGTTTTCGTGTGTGTGTGTGTGTGTG
Source organism: Macroglossus sobrinus (assembly GCA_004027375.1). Taxonomy (NCBI): domain Eukaryota; kingdom Metazoa; phylum Chordata; class Mammalia; order Chiroptera; family Pteropodidae; genus Macroglossus; species Macroglossus sobrinus. The sequence goes on along the minus strand of PVKZ01001197.1, from coordinate 209,532 downwards.
TGTGTGTGTGTGTGTGTGTGTGTGTGTGTTTCTTCCCCTTTTGAAGCAGGAAAGAGTACATAAGGTAAAAATATATCTATTTTGTTTCCCTCACAAAATTATCAATAAACTAAAAAGCTTAAGAATTTCTTTTTAATATGAAAAAACGAGGATTCTATTTATTTTATTTCTTACCTCTCTTTCCCTATAATCCACTCCTTTGCTTTCTTAGAGTCTCTAGGAAATATAACACTGGTTTACGTAGATTCTTTAATTAAGCAGGTAAGGTGACTTCTGTGTTTCTATAACAGCTTATTAATATTTTTAAACTTGATAAATGGAAAAATAGCAACAAACACCATAAACAAATTCAAAAGGCAAATGGCAAATGGTGAAACCATTGCAACTCATATCATATACAAAGGACAAATTGCTTAATATATAAAGAGCTCCTACAAATCAACTATAACACCAACAACCAAATAGAAAAAATGAATAAAGACCGGACATTTCAGAGAAGAAGATTCAGGAACTTTTAAACACTTGAAAAGATATTTAGTTTCATTCATAGTAAGAAAAATGCAAATTAAAACTACATTGAGATATTATTTTAATCTGTCATGTTGACAAAAATCCGAAAGTCGGTAATATCCTACACTATTGAAGGTACGGAATACATAAATTGCTAATGGCAGTGTAAATTGGTTCAACCCTTAATTCATTCCTCACTTAGTAAGTGATTCATAACCAGGATTCCCTCCAGCCCAGTTTTCTATACTCTTGGCATTTTCCTGCTTGACGTAGACCTTAGAGAAGCTGAACTGTAATTGAAAATGTTTCTGATGTGTGGAAGAAATGAAGACTGCTTTGTGTCTGCTAAAACAAAACAAAAACAGGGCAAGTTGGCAATATTTAACAAAATTAAAACTGCATTTAACCTTTAACCCAGCAATTTCACTTCTAGGGATTCAACAAGTGCTAAATTAGTGTGTATTAGTTAATGCAGGGTTGATTATTACAAAATCTTGAATAATAACGATGATTGGAAATTAAGTGTACATCATTAAGGCACTAGTTTAAAATAAATATGGTATATATATGCTAGGAATTATCTGAAGCCATAAAAAAGAATGAGGACGATCTTTACGTGCTTCTATAGAGAGCTTTCCAAAATATTTTTAACTTAAAAAAGCAAGGTCCAAAGGAATGAATGTGTTTGACTTGTCTTTACTTATGTATGCATTTTTTAAATCTTAAGTATATATATTTTAAAAACTAACAAAAGTGGTTTCCTGTGACAGGAGACTGTGGAGCAAAGGTTGAAGAGACAGGTTTTACTACATATTCTTTTCTGCTGCTAGATTTTTAATCAGGTAAATATATTATCTACTCAAAAATCTAAAAGGAAGAATTTTTTTAATCCTTAAATAGAAATATTCTATTTTAAATACCTACAGAGGCACACTTTAATATCAGTAAGTTTTACCTTGAAAATATTTATGATATCAATATTTTTTAAGTGCCAGCTATACATTCAGAATGGTGCTAGGTGTTGTGGGGTTATAATAAAAATAAAAGGAGCAAAGTGAGCAAAGGATTAAGACTGGCTGATAGAATAAGTGAGCAGTGAGACAATTTGAACAAAGGCACAGAGATGAGTGTGAGCTTATTTGTAGGGAACAGCAATAAAATCAAACTGATAGGAACAGGTTTTATATTGGAGTATGATTGGAGGTAAGTTTGAAAAGGCACATAGAGATAGATAATTAATGAAAGTTTTCAAACCCTAGTTTGTGAAATTTGTGTTCATCTTAAGTTAACAGTCTAGGCTACTTTTTATATCGTCTTAGAAAATTTTTCAAAGCTCCACATAAGCAAGCTGTTCTTAAGTTAAAAATTCATTTGCTTATAATAGTAAAAATGATATCTGTAGGAATATTAAAAGCAAGTTGTATTTATTTGTAGTCTTTACTATATGACATGCATAAACTATATTTATCTCTACATTTATTTATAATAAACTTACAATGTGAAAAGGTATTGCTTGTCAAAAGTAGAAAGTCAGTGTTTCACAACTATCAAATATTCAAAATCAATAAAGATAGTAATTAGTAATTATGATGATAATAATAAAAGGATAAAGTACTTAATTAAGTTTGCAATGTGAGTACTCCATTGTAGAAAATTGGAAAATAAAGATAAGCATAAAAGAAAAAAATTCAATTTTGTAATCGCATCACTCACTGTTTTGTGATTTATATCACAGTTTAGATTTATCCCCTTATCTTTCCAGATTATTTATGTATTTTTTTCTTATAGAAATGGGACCATATTGGTTTGGTTTTTTAATTGAGGTATGATTAACATATAATACATTAGTTTCAGGTGTATAACACAATGACTCGATATTTGAATATATTTCAAAATGATTACCACAGTAAGTCTAGGCAATATTTATTACCATACATAGTTACAAAATCTGTTTTTTCTTGTGATAAGAACTTAAGTTTACTGCTTTAGATTCTTTCGAATATACAATACAGTATTATTAATTAGAGTCACCATGCTGTATGTTATATAGTGTTTTATGTATAAAACCATATTGTTTTATACCATTTTCCATTTCATATATAGTGAATATATTACCGTGTCAAAAGTATACCTCTTACAGCTCCATAGTATTCCATTATGAATTTGTGATGGTTAGATGAGACAGCATATGTGAGGTACATAGTAGATACTCAAGAGATGATACTGGTTATTACTGTTACTATAACATGCTTAACTGTTTCCCTGTTGATAGACTATTAAGTTGCTCCCAGGTGTGGAGGAATTAATGTTTTATTTTATTATAATTATAATTATAATAGTCATTAACTCTAGCTAGAAGCATTTTTCTTAGCTGATTCTTTTGTTTCAGATATTAACAGAAGTTTTATGTTTTCACTAGTTAAATCTGTCAGTCTCATCCTTTGTGATTTCTAGGCTTAACAAACTAATTTCTCACTCTGATGTCATAATAAATCTTGATAAGTATCCATATAATAAATATTTAATTCTGTTTCCTCTTAGTTTTTATATGGTTTGATATTTAAGATATTTAAAAAGATTTAATCTTTTTTCTCTCTGAAATTTATTTCTAATGTTTAATATAACTTATTAGCTGTTTTTAAATTGTTGACCATTATTTTAGTATCATTAAATGAATAATTTCTTCTTCCCTTTATTGTTTTATAATGTCTCAATTGTCATATAATAATTCTTATAGATAATAAAGTATTTGGGGCTGTCACCAAGGAGCTTCTCATTTTTGTGCCAGCCCTACATTTTAAATTAAATGTTAAATATTCAAACAATATATTTGAGTGCCGCTGTGGCACCACAATAGTTTCTGTAATTTCAATAAAAAGGAAAACAGAAATACATAGTCTGTACCTTTGTTTAGTTTAGAATTTAATAGACAAACTAATCAGTTGATGATACAAATTATATAGCTCAGTGAATGTTAGGACAGAGATGAGTAAGATTCTATGAGAGCTTTCTGCAAAGGGCTGAGGGGATCAGGAGAGTGATGCTTGAGTTGAGATCTAACAGATGAAAAGGATTTAACTAGGAAAAAGTAAAAGATAGGATGGGTGGTATTATAGGCACATAAGTATTTACAGGTTGGTCAGTGTTGGTGGGACATAGCATTTAGGAAGAGAACATTGCAAAATAAGGCTGGAGAGATGGGTAGGGATATTTACGTTATTGATTTTTATCCTCAGAGCAATATAAAACCATGATGGGCTTTAGCAGAGAGTTGACATGATTATATTTGCACTGTAATGCAGAGAAGTGATTGAAAGGTGCAGAGAGTAGGTAAAGAAAGCAATAAGGCAAGTTGGTGCTGGCTCCTGGCAGGAGGCCTCAGTTACTATAAGGACCTCTTCATAGAGTCGCTTGAGTGTCTTTACAGCACAGTAACTGCCTCCTCTTAGAACAAATGATCCAAGAGGCAAGGAGAAATGGCACTATCTTTTATGACCTTGAAAATCACACACTGTCACTTGTTCGCAAGTCAGTCCTGATTCATTGTGGGATGGGATTACACAGGAGGCGAGAATCACTGGGGCCATCTTGGAAGATGCTTAGCACAAACTAATCCTACAGAACTCCCACATTTCATTTCTGGGCAGTGTATTATGGGGTGCAAAGGAAATTGAGAAGCAGCATAGGGAAGGAGGAAAACCAGAAAAGTTGTGAGATGAAATCTAGTGGAAGGAAAGGGGGTTTCAAGAAATCTACCAAGAGAGCACGTTAGATGAGAATTGAAAAATGTTCATTGGATTCCGTGACATAAATTAATGACCAAAAGCTCTTTCTTCATAATATAATTTAAATTTTATTTTGATTCACCTCCTTTTACAACCTTTTTTGAAAAGCTTTTTTCCTCATATTTTCTTTTATCTTTCTTATGAATTTGTGGGTGTTTTTATAATGTTATCCAAAAATTCTACTGATATTTTGGTTGGAATTATAATAACTTTATTATTTTACAATGATCAAGCTTCTCTTTAAGAAATCCAGCATATTTCTCTGACCGTGTAAATTTTCAGTATAATCACCTAGATAAAGTTTGACAATTTAAAAAATGATGTTATTATACATATGTCATTAAGATGATTCCAGGTTATTATTTTTGTTGTTGCTATTGTGAATGTGACCTCTTCTCCACCCTCACCACCACTGTGTTTTTTTCTAAAACTTATTTTTTTTTTTATCCCCCATTTTATGGATAAGGAAGCAGGTCCAAAGAAAATAGGTGTCTTGGCTGTGGTTGCAGAATAGAAGAGTCAGTAACTGTAGATCTTGAACATCCAAATTTTATTGTGTTACATTAATAAGAAATCAATTGCTTATCCTGTCAAACATTGTCTTAAGTATCACTTTCTTTGTATCAGATTTCAAAGTAGTAATATACGTTTTATAGCACATCTTCAGTTTTAGTATCATTATTTTGAAATACAGTGTCATGACTTGAGGAACTGCTTCTCATCTCCATTCAGTTCTCTCAAGACCTGATTCTTACCAGACAGGGACTATTTCTTCTATGAGGTCTAAATAGACCTAATAACCTATTGCACTGAATAAATATTTAATGAAGACTGAATGTTTCCTCTGTGGTGGGTCAATTTTTCTTGTTGATTCTCTGAGGAAAGCTTTATTTTTTTAATGTCATGTAGTAGTGTAAAAAGTTTGTTCTCATGAATATTGTTATTAGTGCCAAAGTTTGTTTCAGTGATATAAAAATTCATGCCCTTTCAGTTTTTTCAGTTGTCTATTTTTCCTGGTTTATATATGCAGTTTGAATTTTTATATTATCTCAAATACAAATCTGAAGTTAATCGACCTAATAGCAACTCATAAAGTTATTTGCTGTAAGGGTTGATTTTTCTAAAATTTGTGGTATTTAAAACTCTGAAAATAGAAAAATCTTTGGTAGTTAGGTATAAAGAAGTTACATTTTTTAATGGAAGAAATATATTTTTTATTGATAAATATCTCTAAAAAACAAATAATTGTTTTCAATTTATAAAAATTTATATTTCTTGTATTTTAGCTATCAGCCATATATCTAATTCTATTATTTTAAACTCTTCTTAACTAACATTAGGTTTAAATGAAATATTTGCCTGTGGAGTCTCTAAATTTATAAAGTTAACTGGAATAGCTTTAAAAATTTCAACTGATAAAACTACCTTCACTGTAATAGAGTCTTTTAGTGCAAGTTGTTAATAGAACATTCAGATAAAATATATCAAAAGAAAAACAAACTTCTCTAATTTAAATGAAGATAGAAAAACAATGAACAGGTAGGGAAAAGGATGTGTATGTTTTTTATTCTCTTTTTACACTAGTAAGCACATGAACATAATTTTGAAATAGAGAATTCATGCTTTGCAACAAATTAACTTCCATTCTTAAGGAATAATTTCTTTTGCTTTGCTTCACATTTGATAACTCCTGGGACCTCTATTTCAATTTAAATAACTGTTGACATTGGTGTTTATTTTATTAGAGGAGAATTATGCAAGTGTGTGTGATGATAGTTATAGTACATATTTGATAAGAGTAAAATAAATCAGTTGAATCAGTGGTCTGATATCTGTTTTTAAGGTCTTTTTGACCCAGGAGTCTGTGACCTGTGAAATCTTCACTTTTTTGGATTTCTTAAGATACTTTACAATGCAAGGATTTCAATTTAGATGAACACCACTGCAGGCAGTTGCCTGATAAGGATCAAAATGTAATGAATATCACAGTATGGACTGGAAAAAGTTTAAGAAGTTCTGACAACGATTAACGTGTGAGAAAAGAAAGGTTGAAGTTAGGGAAGTTTCTTCTTTTCTTTAATTTATAACAAAGAGAACCCAACATTTAACCTGATATTCCATTTTGTGAAACCATTGACAAGAAAATGTACCCAAATCTTGAGTTACAGATTGTTCTTGCATCTGATTGGAAGGGGCATATGAGTTGTTTATAAGGTATTGCAGTCCCAAAGCTGCACAAATGAATTTTGAGACTTGGGGGAAGGGTTCGCTAGTGAAGGGAAGCTTTTAGACATTACAGCTCTGTCCAGAGGCCAAATGGGAGATAAATCACCAGTGGCCACCTCTCTTATTGAAATAGTTCAGCCCTGGGGTTTAACTGAAGGACTTATAGGGTTTTGAAGTGCAAATGGGATGGTGAAGGGTAAACCCTTTTAGGGTTTCATTTTGATGGATTTTTTTTTTCCTGTGTGGATTTCTGGCACTGACTGTGATCTGGAAGGTGCCCTTAAAAATAAGTTTGTTTTGTTTTTGATCGATCAGGCAATAAGACTTTCCACAGGGGTGTACTTTTCCTGCATGCATATCGATCCTGTTGTGTTTAATAGTAGGTCATTTAATTGGATCTTTTTGGAGCCTTTGGCAGTGTTACTGTTATTCTAAAGTCAGGATTCTTTCTTGGTATTAATGTCAAAGTTTAAGAGTGTTGAAAGATGTGCTACTTCTGGGTCAGGAGTTTTGGGCATTACTTAGGATCAGTGTGTTTAGTTAAAGATCAAGTTCATATTAGAACAAGCCCTTTGTATAATGATAAGCAGCCTATAATTATTTAATCATTTTCCCATTGTTATATAATTATACATAGTTCACTTAATTATTTTGTATGCATTCTGTTTTGGCAGCATTAAAAATGAAAACCTGAAAATTCTTGAGATTATGAAATATTTGTACTATCTTATTTGTACAGGTACACTGAAGTATTTGAGGAAATAGGGAAACACTTAAAAATGTTAGGAAAGAGACATGTTGATTTATCAAGTTGAAAATTTAATTCAAATACAGGAGATAAAATATCTTTAAGTTTTTTTTTATTGAATTGGAGATAAGAGGAATCAATCATTAGTGACTCCTAAGAAAAATAATTATAACTTAAAGGCTTTTTGTGCAAAAAATGTAAAGAAAAATTTAAATTTTGTATTAAAGAAATGCTACTGTAAATGCTTATGTTTCTTGTTAGAAATATGGTTGACAGAACTTTCCTTGAGAATTTAGCTCTCTATTTTAGATTTAACACTTATATGTGTCATTTACCCTGTTTGAAAAATTATAATGTATTTAGCTGCAGCACAGATTTTCCTCTGTGGTGCTTGATATCTTTTATAAAAATGGGTTGTTAATCTCCATAATTGATATTGATCACACAGTATTCTTAATTGCCTTCCAAGTCAGTTTTTTAAAAAAATTTCCCTTTACTGTATTTATATAAATTAGAGAGTTAAAATTAAAATGTTAGAGTTTAAATTTCCTTATTTCCTTATTCCTAATTTCCTTACTGCATGATGATTTTAAGTAAGATACTTAAAGTAACAAAACCAAAAACTCTAGATAGCATCAAGACAAGTCTCCTGCATCTACACTATCCCTGTCATTAGTTTGTTGCTGAGAGAGGTTCAAATGACCTTCTCTTTGTTAGAAAAGAGATCTGTAGTCCTTCCCAGAATCCTCTTGTTAACTATCTTTTTAACCCAAGTTGGAGGTTGTCTGATGAATGAATGGTGAGCCTTTTTATGAGCAACACATATTGTTGACATTGTATCACACGTTGCTTTTTAATTTCGAATGTGTTTTTAATTTTCAAAGCATGCATATGCCTTTCACAACAGTAGAATTGAGTCAGCATTTCTAAATCCAGATATTTCTTTATGCAAAAAAGGCTAGTCAGGCTTAAGAATGCTGTATCATAGCCTTCCATTAACTAAGACACACATGTGAATGAATTACACTGTTGAATATTGTTGAATAAAAGAAGATACTTGAGAAAGGTTTTTTTTCTCCCAAGAACTTCTCTTACCTCTTGGCAAGTGAATTGCCCCAATATAAAAGCTTTGGGGGAGGAGGATGGAGGATGGAGAGTGGGAAGTGAGCAGCAGAGTGAAAAGGCAATCCACAAATAATCACTCTTTTCTGCCTTTGATTGTGTCAGATTTTGTGTGTGTGTGTGTGGCAATTGTTTTCTTTTTCGCTTAGAAGAGGTTTATGGTCCAGTGTCTGTCAAGTCAGCCTCTGTCTTAAGGTTGCAGTTGTATTTCTCTCTTGAGTTCCTAGAGGTGATGTTATCTTTTGTTCACTCAGCAGTGTGGTGGTTCATGAGAGCATCTGTCACTTTAGGCATTACAAGATGGATGGGTCTCCAGTGAACTGCTGGTTGAAGCAAATGGTGAAAATAAGAGAAGACAAGGGGCTTCAGGGTCTGCAGAGAAAACAGACAACAAGGAAATACTGTTTGTTAGAAATCAAGAGTAAGCTGAGCAATAGAGGAAGAAAGCAAAGATGGATTGTATGTCATTTATAAACAACTTGGAAATCAGAGTCTTTTGGTGGCTATCATGATCTAAGGGGGATATCTGCATCATGGTAAACAATTCTGTGCCTTGGATTTGCAAAGCATGTTTGGACATTAACAAAAAAAGTCTGAGAAAATTGTTGGGAAATTACAGTGATGTGGAATGTTTTATGTCAAGGTGTTCCAGGTTAGAGAATTAGTAGTTTCTTAAAATGTCAAGATTCAAAAAAATTTTTAATCTTTAAAATTTTTTAATATTTTCTTTTTTATCTTGTGAGCAACTGTAGATATTAAATGTTTGAAGAGTTTTAGCCACATAACTAACATCATTACTGTTTATACTAAAGCTTCTTTGACGTTTTTGCAAGGGAATTCTGAAAATTCTATGCCTGTGCCTTATGGAGGCTGGGGCAGACTTTAAGTTAATTTAATGGGCTCTTTGATGAAAGAAAAATATATATAATTGTTATTGATCTGTCAGAACAAGGTAAAAAATTTTTATTATATTTAGAAATTAATTTTGTTGGTGAAAGTCAAATTTGTGAATTCTGACTGGTAAAATCCCTCCTGTGTAAGAGAAGGAACAGGAAGGAGCTTGGCCAGAGAGTAGGAAAGAGGAAGGGTTTGGGGGTGGGGTGGGCACTGTGGTTGAAAAAAATGATTTTGTCAAACTTTTTGGCATTTGCCTATGAAAAAGACCATAGGTTGAAAGGCAAAGAAATTAAGATGATTAGAAGCTTTAAGCTATACAAATGGTAGAGTATCTTCCTTCTCTATGGGTGTAAATAATAGATGAAAGAGTAAGAGTGACAACAAAGGATCAGGTCGTTTAAGAGAATGTGTATAGCCTGAATAGGGGTCTGTGGCCCAGGGCCAAAGGTCTTAGCTTTGAGTGTAATTAGAAGAAAATACAAAAATGTCATTACTAGCAGGTGAAGTGTGCAGCACGTGGCCAAAAAATTAGCAATTTTAGACTCTGAAGCTATTGGAATTGGATTACTGACCTTTTTTAAAAATCATTAAGGTCCTTGTGGAATCATATAGTTTCATTGGCAGTAATGCAGTTTGACCTTGTTGACCAGATGGGGTAATCTTGGGTTTAGATATAGGTAACAAAACTCCTGATCTAAAAAGATGTCTATTTGTGTGTGAGTGAGTGTGAAATACATGAGTTTGAAAATCTGGGTCTTGCGTTTTTAATTATCCTTTTGCCCAAAAACATTCATCTGACAGTAAGAGAGGTAGGATAAAGATTTTTATTTCAAAATCTAAAATGGTACTTTTCTTTTTCCTCTTTCAAACTGGCATAAAAGGAGAGTAAAATGAAAACTTTTTTAACTTAAAAAATAAGTTAATATTACCTTAAATATTTTAGTACTATAAATAATATGCATATTGACATTAGTACATTAGGAAAATTCTCTTTTGTTTCCTTTTTAAACACAATAACAAAGGAATAGAAACACCACTAAAGTTATATATAAAAATTAATGACAAAAGTTTTTATTTCTCTTGATGCTTTATGACTAGATTTCTTATTTTTTTACATAGTAGTTTATATTGACCATAATCTACCTAGAGAACAAGATAAGCACACTGTCATTTTCAACGAGTTATAATTATTTAGTTAAATGTCTCCTAAAAATACACTACTTAAAAGGTAAGAAACAGTAGCTCTTTCTCTTCTTACAGGCTTGATTTTTTGGAAATTATTTAAAGCATTAGCTTCAAAAAGTAAAGGATAATTTTAAGCAATATTAGTTATGTCTTAAATTTATGCTAATACTTTGAGTAGATAAATTTTGGCCAACCATCAGAGATTATAAAACTCAATCTTTAGAGCAAGAAAATTACTTTTCATTAATTTTATTCCTAAAAATAAAAAAAAAGTCTGCGAGCTTTTAGAATTATAGTAATACCTGTCAAAAATACAGACTTGACAGATTTATTCAGTGTACACTAAATCTTAAGAACAACAGAAATTATTTGACTATATATAATTAGGAATGATTATTTGGGGAATATTTAAGGAACAATATCTGTATTTGCCAGTTATGATGTATATGGAGTTGTGTAAGACTTTGATAATTTATTTCTAATTGTAATTTTTGTAGAATTGTACATATTTAGATTATTGTACTCTGATATATAATGCATTTGGAAATTAATTCATCTTTATATGTTTTTATTTTTTATTTTTTGCAGGTACAAAACTTTATAAACAAGTAAAATCTAGGCAACAGGCTCCCTGAAGTGTTGACATCCCAACTTAATCATGAATGTGATTCAAAAATGTTAATAAATAAACCAAGGTATTGTACAATTATAATATGCCCCCCAATTTCAAAATCAAATTTGTTTTATGAATTATATTTAGAATTTAAGTAAAGCTACTATATTTGGTCCTTAAATTGATTAACCAGATATTTCTATGAACTCTGCTTCCATTTCCTCCCCTTTACTTTCTTCTCCCTTCCCCCATCCTCTCCAAAAAAAAAAAAGAGAAAGAAAAAACGTATTCAGCAATGTTTTTTTTTCCTACAGCATCTTCTGTGTTATATTTCCTATGTACTTGAATTAAGACAATAAGAATTCAGATTTTGATTCCCCTTTGTGGATTCCGGTTTTATCTTTCAAATTGTCTAATAAGAGATTATTATTAATTATCTAGATTATTGTCCTATGCAGGAAAATCTCAACCATATCCAATGACTACATATATTTAAAATATCATACTATACTATCCTGAGATGTATGCTTTAAAATTTTTATAAAAGTGTTTTTTCTATTTTTAGGAGGCTTGTAATTTAGAAATGAAAAAAAGGTGATACTGCTTCCTCCCTTCCCCCCTGTCAAAGAAAATCAAAAGTTTGCTTAGAATTGAGCATTTAGGAATACTGTTTTAGGTAACTCTTGTCTGATAGGGACTGTCACTTTTTTTGGAAGTTACAATGTGTTTAAATAGCCTGGCATTTCCAAGAGAGGCCAAAGATCTTTTCCTCTTTTATGACCCGTTGCATCCTTTTGAGGCCAAAAAGAACAAGAGGGTCATTGCCACTTCAGCCTGGTCCCTGTTTGTTCCTTCTTGGTGACCACGCAGATCCTGAAACTTAGTATTGGCTTAACATTTGGGCCTGGAACATCTGGAAAATGGTCAGAGAGGGAGCTGAGAGACAAGAGAGAGAACTGTTGCGTTTTGTTAACACCAGGTGCTAGGAGGAAGCAACATTCGCCTTTTTGATATGGGAGGCAAATTCTGTGGGCCATGGAGTTAGGCTTCAACAATTGAAGAGGTCAAAGGACAGCTGAGTGGGGTCAGTGAGACACCATGGGGTGTATTTTGTTACTTAGTAAAAGGAGCAGCCTCCTAAAACCTTAAAGGATTCTCTTGAAAATCTGTGTTGTGAAAAGGTTTTATGAGTCTCACGGCAAAAACTCCTGATTTATCTAAGGAATGCTTGCTTTTGTCTAATGGAAGGATAATCCTTACCAAATGTTGGAAACTACTATAAGAGTCAATATAGATCTGAAAGAACAGTTAAGGTTTGATGTGTACTTTGCTTTTCAAAATGCTTATCATTTTCATGTTTGTCTCTCAGTGAAGAATTTTGTACTGTTGAAATATCTCTTTCCTCAAAGCAGAAAGTAAGGGAGAGAGAAGGGTAAGGAATGAGGCTGCATTCATTTAAAAATTATTCTAAAAAGCTTTTGACTGACCCACAAACAGGATTATAAACTTTTTAAAAACACCAATACTTGTTAACTCTAAAAAGTTACGTTTGAATTAATTTTAATGTATAAAGGGAATAAAAGGCACATGAAGTATGTTTCTGGATTACAGAGTTTTGTTTTAATTTAGATGTATTTCATAGACTTATAGAGTCAAGAATAGAGAATTTAAAAAGCAAATAAAATAAAGAATTTTCTCTTTGAAGGGAAATAGAGTACGGGGAAAAAATCTGCATGTTGTAAGAGCTCTCTTCATCACAGCCCATGACCTCAGTATACCACTTATATGATTGTAGATAGGTTTGAAATGTGTTGGCCACTAGTAGATAGGTGGTAAAAGGGGACTGTTAGAGGAATTTGGCAGTATTTTGATATTCCAATTTATATATATACTGTATACATGTATATATACATAGAGAAAACATATATTACAATATGTATTAGTAAGGGAAAAAAGATTAAATGATGAGAAGTGTACAATAGGCTTTGTTTAGCATTTTCTTATTAATTTATAAAATTATAGTTTGTGAATTAATGTGTATGATTCTTTCAATTATTTTTAATACTAATTTTAAAGCAACATATACTTAGATGTAAGGCTTAGTGTACAATGTGTTCTATGTCTATTTTCTCAAGGTTAAAGTGCCTTTCAACAACTAATTTAGAAACCTAAGTGTAGAGACTGATAATTGCTTAGAGAAAACCCACAGCTGTTTAAGTAGCATTGAAATTGTGGCAAAACTGACAAATACAATTAGCCATGTTAATAAAATAAGAAGATGGAGAGAAGGGCAGGTGACAGAGTGGAAAGAGGAAGTTAGCAAGAGTAACAAAATCATATAAGAACACAATGTTCATAGTTTGCTTTGAATTGCCAGTGCTTTTTCTTTTAAGATAAATCTCTTACTAGTCTCTGAATTACCAGCAGAATGGATGTTTTGCAAGTTAAATAATTCAGATACATTTATTCAGTCCCTAATTCACATTTGATTTTGAAAGATGACAGACAGCTGTTTAGCAGTTCTATCTAAAAAGACAATCAGATTTTGCTGATTCTAAGGCACAGTTTTATTCGTGATGCTCTTTTGAAAAGTCGATTTTAAATGTACTTCTATTTGACTGTACTGGCTGTGAGTGAGAATTCCTTTACCCCCCTTTGCACCCTTATAATTCTTATTAGTCATTCAAATACTGTGCAAAGGAGACTAAAGCTTTGTTTCTAGATTTAGTGCCCCAGTATTACCAAAACAATCCTGCAGAAGTCTTTAATGTGTTATTACTGATTATATTTATCTGATTAATGTTCATAGCCCATTTTCCAAACAACTACTTAGGAAAATTAAATGGGAATAGGTAAATAAGAGAAATTAGATGAATATTATATGAAAAATATTTAGCCATCTGTGCCTTTCTCATTATACTTTTAAAGCATCCAGTGAAATTTAGGAAATTATTGTAATATCTTTTGAAAGTCTACTCTGCATTTGGGAAATTGGCTTTGCCTCTGGTGTTTTATGCAGATTTTAATGATTGTTGTGCTAAATCCCCAGAAGTTTGTTTTCTGAAACCATAGAGACTGGGAACTCAGTGTGGCAGCCTTAATGGATATGGTAAGCCACACTTTGGAAGCATTTCTCGTTATTTAATGTTTTCTGTTCTGGATTATTGACTCTTCTCCCTGTTGAAAAATTGGTCTCTGGTGACATGGTAGAGGTCACACGTTGCCTATTATTGTTTTGGGTCTTTGATCTTACACAGGGATTGCCTCTGGTAATTATACTAGTTCCAGAGAGTTTTGACAAGATGTGTTTATTTTACAGAAGAATTTCTGGTATTTCAAGAAGGAAGAAAGTAAAGATTTCTAGTAGTAACATGTAATGCTTTATTACAAAGGAAAAATAGCATTGTACTTTCTTTTAATTATGACAGTTTTTAACTATTATTAAACTAGTTGGCATATTATGTAATTATTTTTATAACAATTTAAGCTATATCACATCTATAAGTATATTAGTAAAAATGGTTAATTATAGATTAAGTTATTAGGGCTGGGTTTTTATTATAGTACCAAAAATATTTTTGGCTTTAGAAATGGTCAAAAGAGATTTATTTAGATTTAAATATACAGAAGTATGAAAAGAAGTTGGAAAATTTATCTTTTAATCTGCATTTTCTAAAGATTTTTCAGCTGGGAAGATGAATAAAAATGAAATAAAACACTTTTGTTTTTAATTTATCGTTACTTTTGTGCTTTTTTTGGAATGTGTTTAGGAAGAGATACTAACTCCTCAAACCCATTCAATGTATAATTGTATAAGACACACAAAGAAAGCTCAATATGTTCATTTTTAAAAATTCAATTCCCATTTTAATATTTTCTTCAAAGAACTCGCATCCTCATAGAGGAGTCCGACAAATACGAGACCCAACTATTAAGAGTGACAAATGTCAATTTAAAAGAATAAGGGAAATGCAAAATAAGCACAAAAGAGATCTGTGAATATATGCTTATTTTGAACCTTGGATTATAGAGTCACTGATAACTTGCAAGAACCCTGTTTGACCCCTATGTCTAGTCATCTCACACTATCACTCTAATCAGTGAATATTTTTAAGAGGAAGGATATGTAAACAGTAATGCCTACAACAAGTAATTTTTTACATGAATTCAAAGAATCTTCTGGCTACAAAGGACAGTAATATTTTGTATATATGATTGTAAAATTTCATAATAAATGAATTATATATAATACCAAATAGCAGCTTTTGGAACTTTTACATTGATGATCATTTGTTCCAGAACAATACCACAGAATATACTAAAGTGCCCAACATACAAGGGAAGAAATGTATCTTAATTGTCTTAGTATCCCCCGTGTAGCACAATGCTTTTAAAAAATCTTACTATCTAACATTTTCTACATATTTATTTGTGCCAGGAACTATTGAAAAAAAATTTTATGTCTATAAAATCCCATGTAATCTCACAAAAACCTATGACATTCCTTTTATCACCCCATTTTACAGATGAGAGACTAACTTACCTAATATCATACAAGGTGTGGTGGTTAAAGCTGGGAAAGTGGGTGAGAATATCTCTAGAGAAAAGAGTAACAGAAAACTGACAGTTGTCTTTTTATATTATGCCTGGCACATAGGCAATAAATTGTTTTTTTTTTTAAATCTCAAACCAAAACAACTACGTACACACCACACACAAAATTTATCATCTTCACTCTCATCTTTTTTCTATTTTAAATAGCATATTTTAGTAGGAAAAAAAAACATGGACTTTTCAGTCTAAATTCAAATCCTAGTTCTGTCATTTACTAACTAGATACACTTGGCTTGTTGCAGAAACTAGATCACTCGTTGTGTCTACCTATACCTCATTCTGAATTTACTTATTTCCATGTGGTTCATTTACTTGTCCCTCTATCTTACAAATGTAAGTTAGCTCTAGAGCAGTAGTAGAAATTCCAGCTCTTAATGAGAGGTTCTTAGTCCAAGCCCTGGAATGAATTTTATTTTCTCTGGAATCCAGAAGAACCAGCAAGGTGGAAGAGTGTTAACTTTGCAAATTCTGTTGTTATTACCATCTTTTTGAATGATAAGTCTATTTTTTAAACTACTTTTTCAAGGATGGCATTGAGGGGGGTGCTAGAAAGGGGTAAAAGAGGTCAAATATTTGGTGATGGAAGGATCTAACTCTGGGTGGTGAACATAGTGCAACATATATATACATATGACTTACTGTTGAATGATACACTTGAAACATTGGATTTTGTTTATCAATGTCACCCCAATAAATTTTAATAATAAAAAGGATGTCTGGAGTGGTTCCATAGAGTAGTGGTTAACATGTCTGCTTTACACACAGAAAGTCCTGGGTTTGCGTCTCAGTGGAGCCATGGTCCATACCCTGAGTGCACTGCCCACCGCCCTGCCCCATATACTGGTTCCCCCCGGGTGCGCCAGGCCCCTGGTGTGTGCCATGAGCGCAAGCTCGTGGTAGAAGGCACCTTACCTTCAGAATCCAGTTCTTAAGGGAAGATGACAATATCCGTAGGTCAGGTGTGGAAGTGGGGGTGTGGAGTAGGTAAGGATGGCATTGAACTATCAATGGGAAGGGACAAAACTCCATACTAATCACTAAAGAAGTCTGGGTTCAATTCTGTAATTCCTCACATTATCATTTTTAAAAATGCCCAGTTTTGTTTTCATTTGGAATCAAGTTAGCTACTTCCTTTCACTTTACCAAGTCTATTCATGGTTACTTGTTTGTTTTCATCTGAGTATTGCTAATGCTCTTGTAGGATTGTGTATAACTTCTATGAAACATACATGATGAAACTTGATTACATATTTTATGTTGATTTAATATTTTTATTCAGCATGGTATTTATTTACCCTGTACATATGTATCTGTTATATTATTCCCAAAACTATCAGGAGAAGGGTTGCAATTAGGCAATATTCCCTGTATAATTGAGCACTTTATTAAACTGAAAAGATCTCTTGGAAGATGTAGTTTTCAGGGTTTCCAATGATGAAAGGAAGATAATTTGTAGAGCAGGTAATAAGTTAAGAAGAGGCAAGATTTCCAGGTATGTGGTGCTCTGGAAAAAGGCTAAAGGTCCACCTTTGAAGTGATTCTATTGTTTCCCATGGATAAGAAACCCCATAGTTGACTCTATGCTAGTTCCTAGTAGTTTTTTCTCTTCAGCAAAGAAGGAAGGAGAAATGGCTATTGGATTTTGACTTAGATATGTAAACTAGTGACACAGCATATTTCTCTTTGACCCTCACCCTGTTTTATCCATGTGTGGTTCTGCTGAAAATTTGCTTTTAAGCTTTATAAAATTTAAATGTTTATGGTTATACTGATGGGGAGTCTTAGAAGCTTTGACAAAAACTTGTTATTTCAGAAAATTTTATTTTATAGACTGTTGATTTCCTTCGACTTACAAACTTTTAATTGGGTAAGGTACATATACTTTTGGTATGTACTTTTTATAAAAAAGAAACATAGTAATTTATCGTGGCATTTAGTTTCTTAATACCTATTATGAAAAAGGTTGCCAAAACATGATTCTGGCTTTTCCTCCAAATCATAGGAATCTCAAATAAAGCTTTCATAAACCCAGCCACTCTGTTGGAAATCTCTGTATTTTACTCACAGCTACTAGGGATCATGTAAGAAGCCTTCTTTGCCATATAGAGGCACCCCAGAGGCACCAAAATCTCTTATGAAGCTCTTGTGTATTCTCAAGGCTGGGAAAGTTGAGAGTAGAGTTGTGATGTGCTATGCATCCCCGGCTTCTCTGCTCATGAGTCATCACCATGATGACTGGATCTTGGCTCCCTCTCCTTCTGAGCCCAGGCACATAATCAGTGTCCTTCTCAACCAGTTCTCCAGGGAGTTAATCAGAGTTGAATTCTAGATGAAATGTAATATTTATCTCTTACTTTATTGAAAAAAGTGAGCTATTCTCAAAATTGCCTTTCTTGAAATGAGGTTTACCCAAATTAAACCTATACAGTACTCTAGGAGTACAGGATTTATCATCACATGGCTAGATATTGAGTCCTGGTTCCAACCCTTACCAGTTGGGTGATAGTGGGTAAGTCACTTGGCTTCTCCAAGCTTCAGTTTTTTCATCTATGAAGTGAGAAGACGTCATATCTACTTCAGAATACTGAAGATACTGAAGATAAATAATTTTTATAAAATGCTTAGGGTGCTACCTAACCCAGCAGTTCTTAAACTTTTCATCTCAGAACCCCTTTATACTCTTAAAATATGAGGTTTTTAAATGTGGATTATAATTTATTAGAAATTAAAACTAAAAAAATTTTAAAATATTTACTAATTTTAAAAGTTAACACAAACCTATTATGTAGCATAAGTAGCATATTTTAGGAAAAATCATTTTTTTTCAAAATAAATGACAATAGTAGTTTATCTGCATTCACTCTGTTATATCACACATGCAGCCTCTGGAAAATTTTACTGTACACATATGAAAGAATGATATTGAAAAGGCAAATTATATCCTAGTAATAGTTTGAAAAGAATTTTGAGCTCATAGACCCCAGAAAGGTTCTTGGGGACCTCAGACTATACTCTGAGAATTATAGTCAATAGTTAGCACCTGATAAATTATAGTTATTATTGATAGATATGGAAACTTTTGTAACTTGCAAGTACCATATGAGTATTAGCAATAAGAATTAAAGGCCATGACTTCAAAACTTCTTAGTATAAAAGTTTCCTAAAGAGTCTTAAATAAGATTGTGATTCAGATGGAGGAAAAGAACAGTGTTTTTCAAATAAATGCTAGTAATCTATAAATGAGTCCTCTGTGTTTTAAAAGGCTCAAATCTTGGCCTTTTGAGTCACACTTCTCTTGCTCAGGCCCACTTCCACATCTAGAAGTGTACTTTCCTTTCTAATAAAGCTTTTCTGCTGTAAACAAATTAAAAAATTTTTAAAAGGCTCAAAATCTTGCTTTCAAAAGTTTGTAAATTAAATGTGTTATCCTAGAGCTTTCATTTTTTTCCAGAGAAGAATCTTTCTTTCCCCTAGGGTAATAAGATCTTATTAGCAAGAGAAGTAATTAGAGATTTATCCTGAAACGACTGATAGAGTTGGTATGGGGTTAAAACTGGTAGCCCACTAGTTTTACAGTGGGAGTGTGACCTAGTTGTCACCAAGTTGGGCTTCACAGTAACAGGTCAATCCTGATTTACTAGTTAGAGAATGTTCATGTAAAGCATTCATTACCGTTTCATTCTTAGATACAAGTTTCTTAAAAATGGTTTTTTGAAACACGGTTGGACTATACAAACAAATAGCAAATGTGATATGGTAACAGATAATTTATACAAGTTATCTGAATAAGAAATATATGTATAATTCATATCTTGATAAGATATATGGATATAGTTTGTCAGATATAGGTATACTTTGCAGACATATGTTCCTCTAATTATATCAATTTTCTCCTCTTCTTTTTCTTTGGGAGTGGTGGTGTAGACCATGGGGAATTCATATGCTGGGCAACTGAAATCTGCTCGATTTGAGGAGGCTCTCCACAACTCCATAGAAGCCTCTCTGAGATGTAGTAGTGTGGTACCACGGCCAATTTTTTCCCAGCTATATTTGGACCCTGACCAGCATCCATTCTCGTCTGCAGGTAAGTTTCTCAATCCTATACATTCTTACACTCCTTTTAAAAGAAGTAGGCTTTCCAAATCTGGAGACCTGTGAAATAAATTGGTCAATTGTTAGAAAATGCTAATCCTTTGGCTATTTTTCTAAACATCTTTTTATTAAATTAGCTATGATTTCTTTGCTTTTCCAGATGTAAAACCCAAGGTGGAAGATCTGGATAAAGACCTGGTACACCGCTACACTCAAAATGGAAGCCTGGATTTTTCTAACACTCTAACAGTTAATGAAATGGAAGATGACGAAGATGATGAGGAAATGTCTGATTCAAACAGCCCACCAATTCCCTATTCACAAAAACCTGCCCCAGAAGGGTCTTGCACTACAGATGGTGGGTTTCAGATTTTTTTTCAATCCTTCTAATATTGAATGGCCAGCTTTCAGTCATTACATGTGGTGCTCAAGGCTGGAAATCAATAATTACAGAAAGGAATGAGGAATAATTATGCTCTTAAATTATTTTCTGTGACTTCATAGCAGATGTCTATAAGAAAGGCAAGTGTTATCATCCCATCTTACAGGTGAAGAGACTGAAATTCACAGCAGTTGATGACTTTTCAAGATGGTATGTGGCAGTGGCAAGCCTAGATTCAGGTCAGGGTTTTTCCAGTGCTCCAGGTACTTCCTGCAAGAATAGTACTACTTTAGGAAATAATTTTAGTGTTTTCTTTTCCTTTTTTTTTTCCTACCCTCAGAAGAATAACAGAGATATCAGATGTTTTATATTTACCTTTTCCATTTATTTTGAACACTCATCCAGTATATTATCTATAGAGGAGAAAAATGTACATATTTTGATAATCCTGTTTTATTTTGTCAGCTACCAAAGCTTTAACCACACTTTTTAGAAGAAAATACTAATGTAAAACATTTTCAGTATTTTGTGGTTTTGGTGATGTTACAACTTAAATTATACTCTTTTCCCTCCATTTAGTGGTGTTCAGTGCTGTTTTCTGGCCTTCCCACTCTAGTTAGTATGTGGATTCTATATAGTATATGTACTATATAGTATATAGTATATAACTTTTATACCCAGACTGACTTGAACCTGGGGTGATTCTAATGCATTAAAATCTTGGGGGTGAAGGATGAAGAGAAGGAGAAGGAGGGGTAAGATTTTCAGGACATCCTTTGTACAAAGCTTAGAATGCAAATAACTTAAACCAGAGATTCAAATATGTAAAGCCAAATGAATTAGTTTGCACTATTTGGAAGTTTTATTTTCTCCCTGATATCTCTGTCTCTCTCCTTCATCCTCCCTTCCTCCCTCTGTTTCTCTTTCCAATCTGATAAACTACAAAGGGCCCCCAAATCCTCTACCTAGTTGAGATTTGGAAACCTGAATAATCTTCCTTGTAGTTTATCTATGCCTGATCCATTACCATTGGCCTCTAGCAATTAAGTACTACTGCTCTTTGAGTTGGGCCTGCCTCTAGCACATCATTCCCTATGAATTTACTTTCATATATGATTGGTTACTTTTGCCCAGACTTAATATAGTATAATATATATCAATTTTCTCATTATTAATGTAATAGAGGCCTTTATACCTGCAGAGATATGGGAGGTGACTGACAGTTTTCCACTTACCTGTTTTGTATCCATTTTCATGCCTTTTATTTAATTTATCAGTTAGCTCATATTTATCAAGCAATAGCTACAAGTTGAAATAATGCTTAAAATATTGTTAGATTGTCATTAAGAATCTTGGTATATGTAAGAATTAAATAGAACATAGTAAAAACTTTAGAGGATCATTTAAAAATGTCAAATTTTATACCACAAAAATGGGTGAGGGGTTCCCCTGTTTTTCCTGTGCCCTATATATGGTTTTAGGTTTGCCTTTTGGGGTATCTGGCACTACGGGTATTGAAAGCTGTTTAGGACTCACCAAAATATAAACTCTGTGATCTAGCAGATAGCAAATGTTTCATGAACTTCAAAACATGAGAACACTAACCTTACCATGTAGTGGTTCTGTAAACTATAAGGGAAGAGTAATTGTTATTTTAAAGATAAAGAAACTTATTCAGGTACAGTTTTTCTGAGAAAAAAGAACTATCCCACCCAAGTCCAAGATTTAAATTCTAAAACAACCCCAAAACACTAGTTCTACACTTAAATTCCCTCAACTACTTTGGTTTTTTATAACTAATTTCATGTTCGTTATTTGTTTTTCCCACTTTAATTCAAGTGAGAGTGACCATTAAAAATAAAAAGCATAGTTTATAATTTGATATTTATAGTTAGTCCATGGCTGTTTCAATTTAGCTCATTCTAAAGTAATTCTAAGAGTCTTCTCACTCAAAGGCAGAACAGCCCTGAAATCTTCCTTAATAAAATTGTCAGTGAAATAAGTCAATATAATGCCAAACTTGTTTTAGCGGACCCCATTCTATGGGAAAGCCTCTATTTACTTAAGGCTTTAAAGGAAGGTGAAGCTATTTTTAGAGACAATTTAGATAAGCAGATACTTAACACCTGATGGGCTTCTGGGGTTTACCATTCAGATGTAAATTTTGGTTGCTAATTTCTTATGTAAATTATTGGAATAGTGTAGGTTCCTACCCTGCTGGCAGGCAGTTGATTGTCTAAAGGGGTGAAGGGCAACCAAATTTTAGGTCTCCAAATACTGCCTTGATTACATTTGTTAGTGTTTACAGCTGTTTCAGTAAACTTCCCCTCCCCCCATTTAGATTACTCTGTAACCTTCGAATTGGAGATAATTGGAGAATGCAAATCTGGTTCTGTGAAGTGAAAACCTTGGCTGTTTTCTTAAGGAAATGCAGATGAAGTTTATAAAGAAGAGTCCTCTTCTGTTTTTTTGTGTGTGTTTTTTTTTAATTAAAATCATTTGCTGCAAAAGTCTTGGGTTTAGGGTAACATTTCACTTTTACTCTCAGAAAGTGAAACTATTTAGGGGGCACATTTGTCAAATAAAGTATTTGCCCACCTCACTGATAATTATTATTTTTTTTTTTTGCATACTCTTTTCAAGATTTTCCAATAGCTTCTAAAAGAAAGATCAAATCTTTCTTTCAGGATCAATTCAGATGTAATTCGAAATTGCCCTACAGGGAGAAATGAATTTCTACATTTTATTCCTTTCATTTTGTTTGTGATTTTAATTGAGATTTAATGTTTGATCTTTATTAGGTGAATAATCTGATATATTTCTAATAGTAGAAAAATAGAACCACCTGTTACACCAGATGTTTGGATCCTAAAGGTCTTGAAATATAATCACATTTCATAGAATCTTTAGCCATTCACATAGCTTATTTTCAGTCTGTAAAAAAATAAATATGCACTTTGCATAATGTTTTTCTTAATTCAGGATGATATATTTTTTATATAATTAGCTGGTCTAAATCCCAAGAATGAAGGTTTGGAGGAAAGTTAGTTAATAGATATCACAACAAAAGGCCAGACCTTTTTTGTGACCATTTTTGGCCTTGAATTGATTTCTTTTTGATCTTGTTCCTACACTCATTCTTACCTACTCTTTTCTACTATTTTCTTTTCTCTTAATTAAATTGCCAGTGCAGCTCATTTTGGTAACTAGAAGGCAAGAAGATAAAACGGGCCATTTTTAAAATAGACTTTAAGAGCAGTTTCAGATTTACAGAAAACTTGAGAAAGTAACACAGAGTTTCCCCTGTTGTTAATTAACATCTTACATTAACTAAAGTCTATAGTTTATTTGAGTTCCTTAGTTTTTACCTAATGTCCTTTTTCTGTTACAGAATCTCATCCAGGATACCACATTGTATTTAGTTGTCCTATTTCCTTATGCTCCTCTTGGCTGCGAGTTTCTCAGACTTTCCCTGTTTTTGATGACCCTAACAATTTCAGGAATTATATAAGTCAGATATATTGTAGGAGACCCTCTTTTTGAATTTATATAATGTTTCCCCCCTGATTAACTTGGGTTATGGGTTTGAGGATGGAAATCATAAAGGTAAAATGTCATTTTCATGATATTATATCAAGGGTCCGTGCTGTCAACATGATTTTTGACTGTTGATGTTGACCTGGATTTCCTGGCTGAGGTAGTGTTCTCTCTACTCTTTCCAAACCATGAAAAGATGTCACTGTGCTTAACCCACACTTAAGAAATAGTGAGTTGTTGTTGACCTCCTCAAGGATGGGGTATTTATATAAATTATTTGGAATTCTACTACATGAAAATTTGTCCTTTCTCCCTCATTTATTGATTTCTTCAGTAATTTATATCATTATGTACTCATGGATATTTATTTTATGTTTTGGGTTATAATTCAGTACTGCTTTATTTTATTTTGTTGCTCAAATTTTTCCATTGGGAGGAATTTCATTTGATTCCTGACTCTTTTTACATACCCCTCATCATTGTAGGGGTTTTTAGCATAAAGTAAGACATTTCCTCTTTTGATTGTCACAGGCACTTACTTAAAAATTTTTTTTTAAGAGGAGGAGACTGAAAAAACATGCTTCTCATAGAATTCAGTAATTGTTAAATAATAATTACTTTTGACCTGTAGGTTTTCTCGTATTGTAAATGGGAACACCTTCAAAGTCTGTAGTACTATAAACTATGTGTTTCTTAATTGAATGGACTTTGTAGTTTTCATTTTTCCGTAGAAACCATTCTGAAATAATCTTCATTCCAAAGAAAATTCTACATTCTTCAGATATTTCCACACTGTATCTTCCCGACTTTCCCTGTTTAGACCAGAACCAAAATAGTTCTGTTTCCCAGTAATTTCCCTTTTGCTGCAACAGATTGCTTTGAGAAATACCATTAGAAATGTCACTCTAATCATGGGTCACCTTTGTGATTTGCAAAATCATGAATTTTAAGGATTCATCAGCAGTAGGAGATAGGTGGATACTGTCATAGCCCATGGCTAGCAGGGGCTGGTTTATCAAGTGCCCCCAGGACTCAGTAAAAATAGGCCAAGAAGAAGCTACAGGAGTGTGTCTTTTGTCAGACTGAGGGAAGGTAAAGCATTATATGAGTCAGAGAGATGTTAGAGAGAATGAGGAACATCTAGGTTGGAGTCAAGAATCTGAATTCTGGTTCTGCCTTTTCTGCTTGGTGGGTATTTAATCCTGGGCCATTTTCTTAACCATTGTGGGTCCTAGTTTCTTCATTTACATACTACAGAGATTAGAGCGGTTACCCAATCGTCAACTCACAAATCTCTCATAGTAATATATAATCTTTTGAACCCCTCAGAAACTTAAAAACTGTCATGATATAGCATGTGATAAAGAATTGATTTTAAGTAGAACGTATTTATTTTAGATCAACTAATTATTATAGTTTTTTTTTTTTAGGCGAGGCAACCCTTGGTTGACCTCACAGATTGCAAAGACCTTGTCAGCTTACAATCTCATTTTTTTTTATGCCTACAGCACCTTGTCTTTCAAAGTGGTCTCTCATCCAAGTACTAACCAGGCCTGACCCTGCTTAGCTTCCAAGATCAGATCAGATTGGGCTTGTTCAGGGTAGCATGGCCATAGACTATTATTATACTCTTTGATATTCATGCATACAAGAAAAATTGTCTATGTTTTGAATTTGTTGACAAATTCAAAAATAAATGTTATACTTTTGGGGGAAGGTGAAAAGACTAGCTAAGAACTAAGTGTATTTAAATATTTTCCAGCATTAAGAAAGGGTCAAAGTCTACTGTTAATGCCCACATTTTGAATTTCTACATTTTATAATTAAAAGGATATACTGATTTATTTTTTTATAATTTTACTTTTGAAAAAATGTTTCAGATAGCTCTTTCAGAATTTCTCTGCAAATGACACGCTTTTCTTTCCCACATGAAAAGACAAATTGGATTATAATGACTAAATGTTTACTGTAATTTTGGTTTTTATGGTGTCCTAGAAACATTGGTGCATTTTATATAATCTTATTTAATGAGTAGGGGTAGCGATCTAACTTTCATATCTAGCAAACAGCATCTTTAGGCACATTTGTAAAATTTTTTTTTGCATTCATTAGCAGAGGCAGTATTTCCTGAGCTTCTCAGAGGCAGTATTTCCTGAGCTTCTCATTATTAACCAACAAATCATTGTGGGTATAAATTAAGCAACATATCAATACTATAACGTATAATAAAAACAACTTAAAATTGTGTTGTAGTCAAAACCACACTCTGATACATGGTTCAACTCAGTTCTGACCTGAGTTTATTTAACTGGTTTCTACTATCCCTACAGGTGTAGGATGGAACGTCCTCAGAACATTCTGTTTTAAAAGTAGGATATTAGAGGGAACACAATTTAGGTGGCAAACTGAATCTGTGTTTCTAGGGCTACAATTATTTTTGTTTGAAAAGACACCTTTTAAAACAAAAATAAAATAAAAATAAAAGTAGGATATTAGAATAGTTATTTATTAGGTTTTAGAAATTAGTAATGATATCTAAGTTTCACTTACAGTTCTCAAATATCTTGGAATACCTTTATGAATCCATGGGAGTTTGCTAACCACTTGTTGGGGAATGCTATATCTGATGATCTTGAGGTTTCATCAAGCTCTGATGGTCTTAAAAAAGCTTGTAATGATTTGCAAATTGGTACAAACTGGTACTGACTTACAGTTTCATCTAGTTTATTTTTTCTAATTCAGAGTAAATGAAAGGCATTGAAAGGTTGTATTACTACTTAGTGACATAGAGACAACTCTCCAAGCATTCTGTTTTCCATCAGTAGACAATCATGAACCTCTCCTCACTGAATTTATCTACACAGTTTGGGAAGATATTTTATATGTTTTGCCTTTTAGAGCAAGTCATTATAAAAGTGATGATTCTTAGGGGAAATGTGTTTCTAGGTTTACTGTCTACATACAAATTAATAATTTCTTTGATTAAAAAAAATGAGTGCTCCTTTGAGGACTTTAGAATGACTCCTAGATTTAGTATTTTAGAATTTGATGACAAAGTCTTTGTTCACCCCTCAGAGTTTGAGCTTTGGATTATCACTGTTTTTAACCTTTTTTTTTTTCTTTTCTTTACTTTTCTTTCTTTCTTTCTTTCTTTCTTTTTTTTTTTTTTTTTTTTTTTTTTTTTTTTTTTTTTTTTTTTTTTTTTTTTTTTTTTTTTTTTTTTTTTTTTTTTTTTTTTTTTTTTTTTTTTTTTTTTTTTTTTTTTTTTTTTTTTTTTTTTTTTTTTTTTTTTTTTTT